>SZWC01002931.1:78447-123189 GCA_023375785.1 Penium margaritaceum | reverse complement strand
GACGTGCTCAGCTCCATCGGCAGGCCTCCTCGGCGGTCGTCCTGCCGACGGTCACTGCCACCACAGTTGTTGTCTGCATGCGTCCAGCGCATCCCATCGCTTCTGCATCGTCATGCTCTCCTTGGGTCCTTGTTGCATGTTGCATGGTCCTGTTCGGCATCATGAACCATCGTAGACATTGCCCGGGTTCGGGCAGCCATAACTCTTTGCTACTATTTTTCTAGCTGATTCTGACCGCACGACTGCGTTCGCAGCGTCGGTATTATAGTATGGTCCAGTTTTCAGGGAAAATGGACGACGCCCGGGTTTTGGGTTGTCGGGCGTCTGGCAGGGCTCACCGAGAAAACCCTGCCTGCCAGAAAAAAGGTCTAGCACTATTTTCTGATTGGCTGGTTAGCTGAGTAACAACATTTACACTAGTGGGGGGGGGGGCTAGAACTTGGAGGGGTCTCCCGTTGTTTCTCATTCTTCACTTCTAATCAGTTACTTCCAGTTTTCAGCTGCTTTCTGACGCTAACACTGGCGCGCGCGTTTCTGAGTAACAAATCCAGAACTTCCAGACTTAGTCTCCAGAGCAGCAGACTGAGGGGGCAGCAGACTTAAGCAACGAGCGTGGAAGCCCGCACGCTGCATCAACAACGCTGCTACCCCAACCTGTTGCATAGCGTTTCCTTTTCGTAGTCTAACACAAATCTAACCGCCGTGGCGTCGCACGACTAAAACCATGTCGGCTAAGGCGTCGCGCAAATCTGCCCTTTTTGGTAAGAACGACGACCGATGTGTTCGTCCGTGTCGCAAAGCATGGGCGTATCCTCGCTCCATAGACATTCGGCGCAGCACCATGACGGCTCATCCAAAATTACTTGTTCTTTGACCACGATCATCGCGAAATCAGAACGCTCTCCTAGACGTCGATTTAGGTCCAGATTTGGTGAACTATGGTTTGAAAATTAGATTAAGATAATCATCTAGATGACAGACTTTCAGACTGATTTTGTTGTTTCCGCGGATAGGAAATTTCCAATGATGTGGCCCAAGAACTCAATCTAACGATGACCGAAGTCGCATTTTAATAGTTTTCAGAATTTTTTCCGTCTTTGTAAAACTTCAAGAACTTTTTGGAGATGTTCAATGTGCTCCTCCATGGTTTGGCTTGACACCAAGATGTCTTTGAGATACACGACGACATGGTCATCGAAGTACCATAAACAATGTTTTGTATTGCCACCATAAAGATCGTGGGGATGCTTGTGAGTCCAAAGGGCATGACTGTGAACTCAAAGTGCCCGTGTTTGGTGCAGAATGTTATCTTCTCGAATTCCTTATTTGATTCGTGGATCACATGATAGTCACTCTGTAGGTAAAACTTGGGGAAAACTTTGGGCTCCTCAAAGTTGATCAAAAAGTTCATCTACTCGCAAAAGGGGAGAGCGGTTCTTGATGGTAATGTCATTTAACGCTCGGTAGTCCATGCATACCACATCCCTCTTGTTGTATTCTTTCACAAAAGGTACTGGTGCTATGTAGGGTGACGTGGAGGGTCTGATGAACCCCTGACCGACCGTCTCCTCTAACGATTTCTTGAGGTTGATTAGCTTGTAATCGCTAATCTGATAGGTCTCCTTCACCGTAAGTCTACAACCCGGCTTTCAATCTATCAAATGGTCTATGTTGTGTTCTGATTGTAGCTCTTGGGATAGTTTTTCAGGAAAAACCCCTTCGAACTCCTCGATCTGCCTCACGAGCTCCTTCGGTACGGCTGCGAACTTTAAAGGTGTCGAGGTCATTGATGTTGCCTCAGCTGCTATGATTTCTTCAGCTTCCCCTACTTCCACGTAGACTAGCCATGCTTGGGCTCCGCGCTTCAAGTACTGCTTGGCCACGTCCAGAGATATCGGTTGGCATTTTTTGGCTGCCAAAACTTCCTCTACTACTTCCACCCTTTACTCTTCCCATAACTGTTGTTCCATCGTGGGTCGGTCAACAAGAGGCAGGTGTCGCTTTTTGCCATTCGTGTTGATGTATTCTACTCCCCTACTCCAATCCACCTGGTGATTATGTCTACTCCCCTAATCCAATCCACCTGGTGATTGTGTATAAAATCTCGTCCGATGATATCTTTGGGCAAGTCCTCCAGACCGTTACATCGTGCAGATCTTTGATTTGCAGCCAGAGTGGTTTGCAAAGTCGATGCATCTACTGTTGTCCGTCGATGGTTTTCCCTTCAAACACTCTTCGTTCGGTCTATGAACCAAGATTCCAAACCATGTCCTTGCTAACAGAATTGTGAAGAAACACAGTCTTTAGGGGCAAGGTAACTGCCGGCGATGATGTTGCAGAAATGCTGAGCGTAATCTATCACGCTAGACCGCTGACGTAGACACTAGATTCTATACAGTGCATCACACTTCTTGTTCAACATCCTGAAAAGAGCGAGAGTATCGCGTGCAAAGTCACTCCATGTTTTTGGTGCCGTGAGAGAGCCATTCCACGTTGAGTTTATTTGCTCAAGAGGAAGTACATCCCCGGTCGACGATGTGAGAGCGGTCGTGTGTGCTGTCGATCCAGCTTCGTCGGTCTGATGCTGCCGTTGGATGGCCTTTAGATTGGACCACCAACTCAAAGACCTTCCACACAAAAGCAAGGCCACGAGGTCAATTCTCTTTCTGTCGTTGTTGACCAAGGTAGTAGTGAAGTACACCTCCAAACTCGTCAACCACATCGTGACCGTCGGTCCCTAGGTTTTTTAGGGATAAGAAGGCTCAAGGAGTGTAGGTTGAATCTAAAGTTCACTTGAGATGCAAATTCCTCTTGGTGAGCACTACTTTGCACACACGAGAAACCTAAAGCTCCTCCATTCTTGCGTTCAACTATTGGAGCAAATGGGTGTTCAGGCTCTCGACAGTTTTGGGTATAGGTCTTTGTTGATTTGCGCTTGTTGGCCAATGCCTCCCATCCTATCAGGTGTCGACCTAACATGCTACACCGGTGGCAAGGGGTTTGTCGAGCTTGAGGGGTGTGTCACCAGAGTGGCTGTCAGGTTCATTAGAGTGCAACATTTGCCACGAAAGTTGCTATTGCCACCTTATCTTCCGGGAGAGCGTCGTTGTTTGCTTGTTATTGATTTGCCATCGCTATAGTACTCGCTGTGGACTACTGCTTGTCACCGCATGCAGTCGCTCCATTTCTCATTTTTGTCATGAGGTCTGCGATCTTCCAAATGGTGGAGATGCACTGAGGACTCGTAATGTATTGTCGCAAAGTAGTTAATGCGTTGGTTGCCCCTCTTGAGCCGCTGCGCTCTGATACTAGGTGTTATGCCGAACGGAACGTAGGTGGTTCATAGGGATGAGGTACGGGACAAAAGATGATTCGGGTGTTTTTGGTAGTTGGATGATTTGTATTAAGTAGTAAGTGTGCTTTGATGACAAGTGTCGGGTGTGTTGAGCACATGTATACAAAACTCAGAATGAGAATGAGGTATAAGTTGGTCTTTGGCATTCTAGACGAGCAGGGCGTACGAGGGCACGACATGAGTGGTGGAATCGAGAAGCTCCAGAGAGAAGTCGTGAGGCTTTGAGAATGTAGCGACGCTTCCTTATCAAAGTTGAGCGCCATCAAGAAGTTGTCTGAATGATATCAAAACATCGATATGGTTCATGAGACTTTTGTAGACCTTTCTAGAGGGTGGTCAAAGTTGTGAGAAAATTTTGGAACAGAACACCGGAGGACAGGGCAGTTGGCCGAAATTCCCTCGCTCAAACGTTGAAGAAATTTGGAATTCGTCGCATGAGCCATGAATGCAATGATAAAAATGCCCACGTGCGAGTTTTACGGGCTCATGTTTGTGAGGAACGCAACACAAACTAACATTTGTTACCATGGACAAAGATACATGGTCAACTAAGAGAAGTTTTGAATTAGAAGACAACTTTTGTAAATTGTGGAACTTTATGAAAAAAAAAGCAACTTCAAATTTAGTTCCATGAAGAAGTTATGAACTTCCAACCAGTCATTTGCATGTATATGCAAGTGTGAGATCGAATTGCTTCTTCTTGGTGTCTAAGGTGCTTGGGTCAATCGACGTGTGCATTCCACGTGATTAGAGAAATCTTAGAGAACATTCACCAAGAATTCCACAAGCTCCAATAATCTCGATGCAAATCCTTATAAAAGTCTATACTCGTTGATAGGTCCACTGAATACATCAAAACATCGATACGGTTCATGAATAGTTTTATCAACCTTTCGTGAAGGTGATCAAACATTCAGAATAATCCAAAATACAATATGATGGATTCACAAAGTTGTCTAAAATGCCTACGACCAGTCGATGTAGTAATCTTGATGTTGTCCTAATGCAGGTTATTCATGCAAATACACATGTGTCTACGCACTGCTACACGAAGCGGAACATGGATGACTCACATGGATGAAGTGCAGAGCAGAAGACGATTCAAGGAATTAGGACACATGTGTACTTTGATGACAAGTGTCAGAAGTTTCAAATGCAAACATACAATAACAGAAATAGAATAAGCTATGTATGGGGTCTTGGGCGAGCGACACATGCAACGACGCTTCGTGAGAGGTCGCTTCAAGAAAGTCCATTCAAAACTCTAGTGGGTTCAAGAAAATTGAGGCGCGTTTTTAAAAACGAAACTGGGTAACTAGGAAGTCAACCGAATCGTATTGAAACATTGATGCAGTTTGAGAATCCTCTTTTTACTCTTGTGGAAAGTGGTCAAATTTCTCAGAAACTTCGAGAACAAAACACCGGTGGTTGGGGAAGGTGGCCAAAACGCCCATTGGCCAATCGGTGTGAAAATTCGGGGATGTACGCACCATTGGTTACAAATGAAATAATGAAAATTCCCACAAGAAAAGTTTAGGGACTCATGTACACCAGTTGCATAACGCCCTTATCCCCATTTAGTTGCGACACCCTGGTGCATTGCGAGACCCGAGCCAATTCCAATGAAGGTTGCGACACAGTAGACATGTCTACCGTGCTATTGAATACTCGGATGCAAGTGTACCACAACATTGAGTACCATGAGTATTAGTACCGATGGTATTCAATTAAGTACCCTTGTATCCTAGTTTTACAAGGGATTAGTACTGATACTAGTATCTCTCCCACAGTGGGGCCGATTTTGGTGAATTGGCACAATAAACATGAAGTACGGATGTACACCTTGGAATGCACAACTTGCAAATAAAAAGAATTAATACATCACGGTACTTGATTATACGTGCAAAGAAAAACTCGCTCCGTTGTTTAGTTTTTGTAAATGTTTACATTGACTCAGCCTAACAGACCTGTCATGGATAAATGAAGTGGGAAGGAGATGGTAGAAGTGTAAGTGCGAGAGGCAGTGTGGTAGATTTTTTTCATCCCGACAGGGTCTGGCAATACTGCGATCAGTTTATCGATGAAACCCAAACTCCAATTTCAGCTTCCTTTTGTGCACCTTTTGATTATCATGTGGACGAGCTTTGTTATATTTCGTTCCAATCAAGCACAATTTTGTTTCCTTGCGGCATCTTTCGCCATCAGATCAACTTCAATAAAAGTGCATCACTACTTCAGTGTTTCGCTAGACATCGTGTTACAATGAGCCATAGCAAGCATATGTGGATTAGTATTCATGAGTGGTGGATAGTTTGGTAAATGTTGCATTCAGAAAAGAATCATCTTAGATTTGTTTTTTTAAATAGAGAGGTTTGATGTATGATACATGTTTTCCTGATAGAACTGAGTATCCAACGTTCAAACTTGACAAATGGACAAGATTGTGGAATAATTTCCATAACAATTCTTCAACGATAACACAAATGAAAATACACTAATTCTTTGTAAAAAACATGGCACCCCTCTGCACGAAAGCCTTCCTCTAGGTTGGTTAAATGGCTTCAAAAAGCTCGCAGGAGGTATTTTTCCCTCCGTGTCACTCTGGGAGAAATCTTCATAAAAAACACGTGCAGGGAGACTCAATTTTTGTTTTTCTTTGGTGTCCCAATTCGCTTTTGCCTTTGTTCCCTCATTCTGGGTTCCAAACAAGGAGTTGTACCCCGAACACCTAAGTTTGAATGAGTTTTCTTGTCTTCAATACTCAAAGCTTGTCACCTATGAACTTCAAATTCATCTTTTGACATGCTAGCGCAAAATCCCATGTGCGGGACACGTTGACATTTGTGCGCCAATGTTTTATTCTCTTGTTTGCATCTCTCTTGTTTTTCCTCTCCTCTCATCTCACTCACCTTGTGAGGCAAGGCGGGGAGAGTGAGGACGAGGGATCGAGGTCATCAACCTTGGCCCTTGAGGCCTAGGCTCTTCGCCGTTGAATGAGCGGCCAGCTTGATCAATAGCTACGATGTGCCCACTTGACAGCCGGTTGGTCACCTGATTGGCCACCCACCGTCCAGCACGGGATTGCTAGCTGGCCGGCGGGTAGCAATGGGCTGGCCACCACCACTGATGAGGGGTGGTGTTCAACCACCTCTTGCTTATGCAAGGAGGGAGGGCGAAATTGGATTTCCCAATACATTCCTCCCCATTTATGATGAACTCTCCCCGTTCATGATCAACAAATAGGAGTGCCAGATAGTGAATCATCAAAATTTTGAACAAAAATCAGCAATTCTAATCACCATCTAAACATGAACCTATGCATGGAACTTTGACATAAGTTGTAGCCTTTTGGTCAACACGGCTAGCGGCCTCTATCCATTAGGCAGGATCGTTGGCAGGACAACTACCCTACTGCTCTTGGATTTTGATATTAATTGTTTCTAAAGTTGATTGAATGTGACACATTTTTTCGCTCAATTAATTATACATACCACATACATAATTGAACTCAAATTTTATGTAAAATACTAAGGTATTTCAGACTTTAATGGTGTTTTTCTCCACATAAAACGTTGAAATCAAGGTACCATTTGATGCATATTGAACCACTAAGGACTACCAAAATAATTCAAATCTCAAAAATCTCATCTAATTCAAAGGTTTTACAATTTTCAAGTTTCCATTCATTGAAATCCAAGAGCAGTAGGGTATGTTGGATCTCCTGATCCTCCTATGGTCGTTGTCCATGAATGACATCATGTGGGAATGTTGTTCACTATTTCCACATTCACATGGTGCCAACTACAAGGTGTCGATCTGTGCAAACTACCAACTTGCTCTAGTATTCATTTAAAACCCTCATGAGCAAGCAAGACTCAGGCTCCCATGCTTCATGCTCAGGCCCACAAAGTATTCACAGACAACTCAAGACCAAAACATACGCTTTCAGTGCTGGATTAGGTGAACCTCCAACCGGCCGTTGGCAGCAAGGAATTCCATTAGTGGCTGAACGGTTCTTTCTTTTGTGTATGGAGCCAACATGCTCAAATGAAAGCTTTCATACATCTTTGTTCTTGGCGGAAGATGCAATCGTTGTGCCACTAGCCCAATGTGTGTAACAATGGAATACAACCCAATGCACTTCGATAGAAGTTTTCACAAATCAGGAAACTTCAACCGAAGGTTCTCAATACTCAGAAGTACCTTGTTACCTATTTCAAACAAGACCCCGTAATGAATTGTTTTGACATATGCCTGTTGTCATTGCCAAGCCACTTAAAGGTGACCTTCTACCTCCTATAACGAGGAGCCCATGAGCTTGGTAACGGCTTAAGAAGAAGGAATCTGTCCTATATTTCCACTCTTCACCAAAGAAGATGGTTCTATTGGATTCTGACCACTGGTCAGCAAAAAATCATGTGAATTATGTGGACTTGTTCATGGAGTTCTTCTCTGCAAACTCCGCCCGTGCCAAGATTTTTTTCCAGTCATTCTTTGTCTGGTCCACAGACATGCGGAGCATGTACTCCAGAGTACAATTCATACACTATAATCTTCCATTGTTCTGAGGTTGAAGCATTGTCAATTTTTGAGACTCACTACTGAAGTACTCATGCATCTTTTGCCAAAACTTTTCTAGTAGTTTTTTTGTATCTATTGGAGATCATGCACAACAGAAAACCGTAGTAATTTCAAGAGATACCCTCAAAGAAAAGATGAGTAGTCCTCAATACATTCACTTCAATGATTGAAGGACTAAAACGTGTCATCTTGATGAGAAGATCGATAACCACTAGTATTGCATCGTGCCATAGGGTGTGTCCGGAAGACTAGTGATAAAATCCAAACTCACACACTTGCATGGATTTCCATGATGGAAAGTTAGAAGAAGAGCCCCACGGGATTGTTGTCACTAGCCTTGTTCCAAAGACATGGATCGCATATCATGCAATAACAATGGATATCAACACACTATCGTGGCCACTTATAGTGGTCCCTGAGTGCATGTCCCGTCTTTTGCGGTCTCACATGACTTGCTATTTACGGTTCATGGAACGAGATAATCTTCCTCCGAAGGTCTCTTGAGTCCGGCACAATGACTTGTTCACCATAGCAGTGAATTCCTACAGCTAGTACCATCGATAGATGTCCATACTTCAGTAATGTTTAAACAAAAAATCCACACGGTATCCCCTCCGAATCCTATGGTGGCTTTGGTGACCATTCGTTTCATCGGGCTTTGTCCCCGCCATTGAGGGTGGCTGATATTGGTATGTATCGATATTGACTGTTCAGCATCTTGTTGCACATTTTTGTAACTTCAACATGTGTACGGACATGCATGTTATTGGCCATGGAGGAGTATTGTGGTGTGATTCAGCCCCATCTGTGTGTGGAGCTTAGTGCGACCACTCAACTTTATCCATGCAATTGTAAATCCTCGATGCCGACCCGGTTGGTGTCGCAACAACATTGCCCCATCCACAAGTAGCTCCAAGAAAGCTGCCAAAGAATCCCATGTTCTTGTTGGGGCACTTCACAAGTCTATGTTCTTTGTCTAAATACTTCTTGGTGGATTGGCTTTTGAGCCTGATTTGCATGTGACATTCTATGTTCTTCGGTCATTTTCCAGCCTATGCATGTGTGTAGTCATTGCCTCTGGCTCGTGACTCTACATTTGTAGATTTATTCTGTTTTACATTTGGATGACCGTGCGTGAAAAAAAACAGTGGTTTTGGTCTGGTTTTTGGACAAGATAACATTGTCGCATGCGTCACCCGCCACGCGGCGCGGCAGGTGTTTATGTTGTGTGCCTGTTAGTTTTCAATGCTATTTCCATGCTAAAATATTGAAGCTTATGAGACTTTCCGCATCGCCTGAGCACAACCCTTGTTTTTTCCTGTACTTTCTTGCTTGCTAGTACGTCAGATGACTAGAAATTGTAGCCATGTTATTGGGAGCAAGGCTAGAAACATTCCTATCACTTTCTCAATGACCGGATAAACACTTGTAAAGACTAAGGTGGTTATGCAACGACCAGCCAAAAAGCATCAAAAGGACACTGAATTTTGTGTCAGTGATCTTACCCTACTTAGCATCGTACATGTCCATTTGCAAGGGCACAATTGCATCAAAACCAAGCCTAAGTGGTAGGGGCTGTTTGCCATTGAGGAGATGTGGACACGTGTCATAGACTACCTGACAAAATGGCTACCTACCTTGTATTCCAAATTAGCAGAATAAAACTCTATCAGGACCGTGTTGAGCTTCTCCTTGGTAGAGATGTGCCACCACCACCTCTGATTGAATAAAACAAGGGCATGGAATACATAGTAAAAAACGTTTTGGGACACTGCAGCAAGGTATCTGGTCAAATGGGAGGGCTACTAGTCCTTGCATTCCAATTGGAAGCCATACGACAACCTATTGGACATCAACAATTAGATCCACTGCTATCTAAGCTGATACCAAGGCTTATGGTGGTACTACCGGTACTGCAATGTACCATGTCTTTGTACCGCATTATGGGACTACCGTGGTACGGTGTTTTTTCTAACAATACCAAAACAGTATCGTTACTGGCCTGGCAGGGTACCCCTCTTCCATACCACGGTACCATACCACGGTACAGTACTACAGTAGAGATGAATTCAAACATGGTTTGAAAATCATTAATCAAAGAGAAGGCAATGTTCTAGTGCGAATGACAAAACTTGACTGACAGTCACATCCTACAAGGTTTTGCATTGTTGCCTAGAAAAACATGGTCATCCATGTAATACAAAAGCAGCAGGAGGGCCAGTTTGGCCCTCCATCCCCTACAAATGTAGCGAGGGGCGGTTAAACACCACCCCTCAACATGGCAAGGTCTGGTCGGCGGTCAGCCCTTCACTGGCCCCCGGCCAGCTGACAGCCGGCCGGGTGGACAGCCTACGGTCGGTCAGGTGACCAACTGGTCATCGACCGGCCACCTACAGGCCGCCAATCAAGCTGGTCACTCAATCATCGGCCAGGAGGCCATGAGGAATCAAGGGCTGAGGACGATAGCCTTGATCCCTCATCCTCACCCTCCCCTCCTCCCTTCACAAAGTGAGCGAGACGAGGGGACGGGTCAAGCAAGAGGGACCCAAGAGAGAGAATAAAATGACGGGATAGGATTGTCAGTTTGTCTAGCACGTGACAGTTATGTGATATCACGTCAAAAGAAAAAACTGATTTTTATGATGAACTTCGAGTTTTGAGGACAGAAAACATGTACTAACTCAGGATTTGGGGGTACAACCCCCTTGTTTGGGACCCAGAACAAGGGTGCAGGTTAAAGACCAATTGGGCCTTCAAAGACTCAAAGCACTTGAGTCTTCCTACATGGGTTGCTGATGACGATCGCCCCCAAAGTGACGCGTACAGGTAAACCCCTCTAGGGAGCTCAAGATGTCATTCCACAAACTCCACCAACGAGTTTTGTGTATGAGTTGAAATCTCATATGTTTAATTGGTATTAGAGAAGGATGACCCTCGCAACCAAGTCTAGGATGGGTCCATTGGCTACGACATAGGTTAAAAGTTGCGAGCAGCTACAACATTAGCAAAAATGCCATATGGGGATATGGGCTTAAAACGTAGTTGTTTTAAATGCCGTAAAGTGTATTGGAAAGCTCTTTAATAGCTCTTTAAATTTTCCAACTTTTCATAGCGTCTTCTTTCTCGTAGGAGGCTATCTGATTGTATGTGGGACGAGATGGAGAGTTTCCACCATAAGCCACCAACCCTCTTCATCACACTAGATTTTGTGTCGGATGGGATAGGACTTTTCCACAAATGGGATAGGACTCAAGGAACTCTCACGGTCACAGAGCACGTCAAAAAGAAGGAAGGAGACACCTTGGGAAGCTTTGGAGGTCTCCTAATCACCCTGGGCACAAGGGAGACGCGTGAAAGGAGGCACAAGATGCAACACACGAAGAGGAGGCCAAGGAGGATAAAAAGGTCAGAAGATTACAAGTGAGGGGAAGGAAAAGAGAAGGAGAATTACACAGTCTTGTTTACAGTTGCTCTTCCTCCTCTACTCCTCGTTTTGTGGAAAGCACTCACAGAGCTTGTATATTTTTTCCAGTGTGATTTTCTGTTTTCCTTCCTTCTAGTAGCTATGTAGTGCCAGGAGTCATGACTTAGGAAGTTAGCTCAAAACACAGGTGTTTGTGCATCCCGCGCTAAACATAGCGACACTGAGAAGTATGTGGAAGCCAAAAAGTGCTCAGTGAGCACGTCAACGTACACGTGGACGGCTCCCATGCAAGGAAAGATACGCTCAAGGAGGACCATCCGTATGTGCATCCTGACAAAGAGTACAAATTCAACGGCGGAGAAGACGATAGGGATTTTGATCGACGACATCATTATGCAGGAAACTCAAACAGATCACTTGAGAAGGGTAAGGAACTTTCCAAATTATAAGAAGCTACAGACAAAAGCGAGGTTGCCGACAAAAGCATAGGCTGTGAAAGTAGCCATGTGGGAAGTTCACTTAAACATGAGCAAGAGGAGCCTAAGGTGAAGGAGATTTTGCACCACGTGTCAAAAGCTTGGCGAGGCAACTGCCAAGGTGCCGTGACAACTTAAGATCAATATCAGTGGAGGTGTAACACCACTCGGAGGAGTGGGGGCAGACCCCCTTCATACGACGTGGCTACGATGGGTCCTTTACCCTCCTTTGGTGGGTAAAGTTACACAAACAGCACAAGGCCCTCGAGGCTATTGCCAAGGTTCTAAGGACAACAGAACTCAACATTACATTCGCTAACCTATTGGTCCATGTCAGGCAAAGCATCACTGACCTCGACCGTGATTTCCAGTTGTAGTGTCTGGCCGCTCATCAGGTGACCTGCCAATGCGACAAGCTTGACAAGGCGTTAGAGAAAAATGACCTAGGTGCAAGTGTAGCAGCAATCGATGCTTGCCGTGGCTTCTGATGCCAATGCTATTGGCAACGAGGAATTGCCTACCTCAACGATATCGGAGTCGGTCCTGAGCATGCCCTTTCTCTATAGTGTGAAGTTCTTTCAAAAGGGCATGAACCAGACTAACAGGAAAAGATGCATGGAGCACATTTTGCGTATCCACAAGACTCCACTTGGCCAGTGGGACAACATTTCCATAACGAGACTTAAACACAAAGTCTTCAAGTATGTGATTAAGGAGTGGGGTGCGCAGCGGCCATGTTTGGAGTGGGAGGTCATGTCATGGGACGACTTTTGGACTATCATGGAATAAATGTACAATGAGTGCAAGGAAGAAAATCACATCTTCCACAAGCTGGAGGAATTCAAGCATCTTTATAGCTTGCTCGAGTCCTACTTGAACGAGTTTATTCCACTTGTGAAGAAGGTCAAAAGCTTCACCAAGGGCAATGAGATCCAAAGCTTCAAGTACACAAAGTGCTTGTCGGTAGAGTACTTGCAAGATGGTCTTCCAAGCAAGAAGCTTAAGGACAAGACCTCAATGATGGCAACAGGCCAGGCTTGGACAAGCTAGAGGGTGTTGCATGACTACATGAGTGAAGTGTATTAAAAAAACCCAAAGCACTACTTGGATGAACAGCCAAATGCTTGTGCACAACAAGGTCGCAATATGCACATGGACGTTAAAGTGACAAGAGGGACGGCCGGGAAACGAGACGGGATTAAGGGTGAATAACTTGTAAAATCACTATTTAATAAGACTTGTGTGAAGAAGGTCCCCAACCACAAGTGCGGCTGTGACAACACTGAGCTACAGGTTGTGTGTGAGTGTTGCAACACAATCTTTGGCAAGGAACTCTGCCACAGGTGTACGATGCTTGGACACTGTAGGGCTCAGTTTCTAGAGGCTACCGGCGGTGGACAAGAGGTCACCTCATTGGCTGCAGCTGTAGCACCTTGTGGAGATGGTGTACTAGGAGGCCGTAGACAGGTCGTGGACAGGGCAATGGCAATGGGCCCGGCCATGAAAATGGACAAGGTATTCTTGAGCATAATCCCCATCCCTGAGTGACATTAGTGGGGGCCAAGCAGGGGGAAAGATAGATCATGAATGTGGGTTTTCGTTTTCAAATGAGGACATGAATTAGTTTAATTTTAAACGAGTTCAGAAATTTTAGTTGTTTCCTCACTTCTCATTAAAACATATCATGTATTTGTTGGTTTTTATGGTCCAGTAACTTTCTTAGTGATGGAAACACCAAGTTTTATGCAAGAATTGTGTGACGTAGTGATTGAAACATTCATCCTCAAAGCAATGAGCTCAATCATGTTCGCGTTATCTGTGGTCAAAGAGTTTGACCCAGATAAACCTAAAGAATGGATATTGCTTGCTCACTTCACACGCCATACCAAGTATGGGAGTTTTGGCACCAGCCCTACCGATTTTGTATTTACCACAAACTTGGCTTGCCATTGTCAAGCTTTTCCACTCGGAAGAGTGGAGGTAACATGACATATAGTTCAAAGGAAACCTAGGTGGTGCTCTTATGAACGTGCTAGCTAACACTGGAGGGGTTGACTCCTTTGTTAGCATAGGCCCTACTTGACAGATAGGCCTAAAGTACGAGCAATCAAATGGCGCAGTTGTCGTCAGTGAGAACCATGTGAAACCCGTGATTGGTACTTGGTAAAGAAAAAATGAGTATTGAAATTGTACACACAGAGTATCGCATTGAAGAAAATCAACCTTCTTGACCTGTTTGATGTGGTTATAGACAATCCCAGACTCTGCAAAACAAGGCTTTGATGTGCTTCAATCGAAAGCACTTGATCCTCTGAAAGAAATAGTGTCGTATTTTACTGATTAAGAGTACAAAACTGGCATCGACTTGAATTCCAAGTTCATACCAAGTTGTCTATGGTGGAGGTCAAGAGACGTGTTCAACAGGGTTGTCGATGCTTCTTGGCTTAGCTGCGGAATGTAGAGGATAAAGTGAAGGAATACATGTTGCGAGAGATAAAACATGTGTTGAATGAGTTCTGTAATGTATTCCAAGACCCACCGGATGGGCTTCGATCAGAAGGGCACATTCGCCATACAAATTGCTACAACCGGAGGTGACTCCTCCCTTAAAACCCATGTATTTCATTAGTATCGCACAAAATACAGAGACCACATGCCAATCAAAGAGTACCTAACAAAAGGGTGGATCGAGCCGAGTAGCTCACCGTATGGTGCATTGATCATTTTTGTGAGCAAGAACGATAGAGTTTTACGCATGTATGTGGACTACTGGGCGTTGAACAAGACAACAATGAAAATCATTATCGTAGATTCAAAACTTGTTTGACCAATTCCAAGGGACAAAAGTCTTTCTGTCCTTGGATTTGTCTCAAGAGTAACATCAAATGTGCACCACAAGGAATGATGTGTCAAAAATAGTGTTTCAGATGGGCATTAGATAATGTCAGTTCCGGGTTTTCTGCTTCTGGCCTATTTTCTGCTTCTAGCCTGACAACTTTCTAAGGATACATGAATAAAATATTTGTCGTGTAACTCATTCTGTTTATCTTATTTTACTTGGACGCCATCCTGGTGTTTTCTAGATCAAGGGAAGAGTACATTAAACACCTGCATGAAGTTCTCATGATCCTCGGGGAGCAAAAACTCTATATGAAGGTGAGCAAGTGCAAGTTTACACAAGATGAGCTCGAATACCTTGCACATATACCGTATTGATCTTGATATTCGTTTTTTTCAAATCCATAACTTAGGAAATCTTTGTTTTCGAGCACGGGTTTTGAGAAAACAATTATTTAGGTGGTACCTTGGAATTTGTTGAACGAAAAAGCATGATCCTTAAAATCGACGACGACCAGTCTCGACCGTCGCCGATGACCGGTTTTCGAGAGCGCGTCAGTCTGACGCGGCTTGCCTGACGCGGCAGGCCGCGTCAGACTGATAGATCTGACAAGAAAACATGATTTCCACGTCAAGACCTGAAGACATGACCGGAGGTGAGATCGCGTCGATGTTTTTTTCAGGCATTTTTTTGGATTTTGATGAAATTTGTGTACCTGAGTCAGGAAAGTAATTGTTTAGGTGGTACCTATTAAATTCGATGAAAAAAAAATCGTTGAGCCAGAAGGACCAAAAAAATATCTTTAATCGAATATCAAGATCAGTAGGGTAGTCACCAAGGATGGTATCCATGTCAACCCACAAAGGGTCCAAGCCATGGTGCATCGGCTGCGTCCAGCAAACTTTGGACACACGAGGCCTTTCCTCGGCCTTGCAAATTTGATTTTCACGGTTTATGCAATGAATCTCAGTCTTGGTAGCCCCACTAACTAGGCTCACGCAAAAAGACGTGCATTGGAAATGGAAAGGTGATTAGAGGAATGATTTTCTCCAAGTCAAGGAACTCCTATCCACAATGCTTGTCTTAGCTCTGTCCGATCCATCGGAACTGTGAGAGGTGCGATGTGATACACCAATAGTAGGACTCAAAGCAGCGTCATACAGAATTGTCATCTTGTTGCGTATGAAATTTGGAAGCTCATCCGCGTTGAGACGTAATGCATGACTGGTGATCAAAAGCTCCTAGCCATGATACATGCTTTTAGGATGTTGCCTTGTTACCTTGAGAGTGCTGAGGTGAGTGTGAAGGTGGTGCCCATTGGTGTTCGTCCAAATGCAACCAATCACGGCAAGATGACAAGTGTGATGGAGCAAACACCTAAGTCAATTCTTGTTCACTTTGAAACATCATCCAGGATGCATCAACATGGCCAAAATGCTAAGCCAACAGCTTCTGGAAATAAAAGTAATTACCAAGGTCTGTGGGTTTGTTATGATCATTCCAACATCTTTAGTCCAAACACTAGACCCCCGACACCTCTGTGGCAACCTTCCCACCAAAACAGACACTACAGCCACACTGCCCTGCCAGACCGAGTCCCCAACACAACATACTCAGCCTCTTATCAGGTACTTGCACTGCAGCTCTACTTATAGTTATGCCACTACACAATAGTGCAACCAAGCAGAAACACAAAGCCTGACCAAATGTGTCCATCAGGCCTCAATGCCCGGACACCGTCTTTGTAGTCCTTGCTTGTGCCTCACTTAGGGTGGCCTGCAGAGCCTCTATCGTTTCTTCTAGCCCTGACATGGTGAGAAGGTGCAGGCAGAGGAGATGAGAATGAATGTGCAATGGGTAGTGGGAAAAAGTGCTCACCAAACGAGTGAGGAGAAGAGAACAGCCACCCACCCGGTAACTTCCACAGTGAGGCAAAGAAGACCTATGACTATGGCCCCAGTCACTGCTGCTGATGCTGACGCAACAAGGACGCCTGTGGTGATGTGACTTGTGAGCTCCTGAGGAGCACCGGTAGGAGTCAGAATTGCAGTTGTCGTGGATGCACGGATGGAGCCAACAGCGGCTGCCGTTGCGTCAGCGGTGGAAGATTCTGCTGTAGCAACAACGGCCGCTGCTGCCGTGACCTGTGTGGGTATGTTTGTAGGTGTAGTGGCGATCAGTGTAAGAGATGCTCCTGTGTGTGCATAGGCTTCGACCACACGGCCCACCGTTATCTGCGCCGGGGCTGTACACGCACGGGCAGTGGCCGCAAAGGTTGCTGCGGCTCTTGCGGCTGCGTCAAGAATGGCCCTGCCAAGCCGATAGAGTCATTGTGGATTGGGAGGATGGGTATCACTCTGGACACCTCATGCATCGTGGATGGTCCGGTTGATTCGGCTGCTATGGGAGAGGGAGCAGGAGCAGGATCAACAGTAGGTACAGGATTTGGAAACTGTGGATCACGAGGAGGGTGCATGTTACAAGAAGGGGACGGCGATGGAGGCAATGAGTCCGCCGTGCACACCTGCCAATTAATCTCCTCTTCTTCACGTTTGGCTGTTGTGGCGATGTCGTCGCGACAGTAGGAGCCCTCTAGCAGACGGGCCCATAGTGGAATTTCGTCGTCGGTGGACAAAGGTGAGTCGAAGGGCCAAGGATTCTCCCACCCACGATCGGCGTGGCGTGCGGCAGTACGAGGAGAGTCAGCTTCTCGTCTAGAGGACCGTCAAGCGATTGTAAATCCAGTGTGCCGGCTGCTTTGGCTGTGGATGCAGCCAAGAAGTGTGGTTGCTGCAAAGTGCTGTGAGAAGAGATAACGCGGGCACAAGCGTGTCGAGCAGGACACACTGCCGCAAGACAACTGAGGTAGCTAGAGAAGGGTGGCGGCAGACAGCAGTGACTGGGTGCTGCTTAAGAGAGAGCAGTGAGGAGCTCTCGACACGTGAGAAGACAACCAAGCACGCAACAAGTGCCAGGGTGTTGCGGGTCTCCACGAAGAGAGAGGAAGAGACAAACCACCGTAAGATAGTGGAGGTGGCTAGAGCAGTGCTCTGAGCATAGTACCAGGAAGCAGCAGCAGCGGGGTGCTGCCTGAGAGAAGGAGCAGAGGGCAGCTCCCGTCACGTGAGAAGACAACTAAGCATGAGAAGAGTGCCGGGGAGTTGTGCGCCTCAAGGAGAAAGAGAGGAAGGACCACTGTGGAGAGGGCAGAGCCCCGTGGATGAGAAGGTGTCGTGTGGGGCTGACCGATGGACAGCCGTCCGCGAGTACGGGTGACCACAAGACGGGTTCCCTGTGATCGAGGATGGTTGTACCACTCTTAGGTGCCAGCTGCTGGGTGCCACAAACGTGGTAGAGATGATGTTGTGCAGCTCACAAAGAGTCCGAAAACGGCCAACGGAGAGAATGCCGAAAGCCCGTTGATGGGCCGAGTGTTTGTCGAATGGGTCACAGGCCGAAGACCAATGAGCAGTAGGGACGGAACCCCATTGCTCCTGTACAAGTAGCTACCCAGCAGCTTCCTAGATACATTGCTTGTGACTGGGCAGGTGAGCACGAGAGAGGATAAGGCTCGCCATGGATGCTGTACAATGCCTACCTTAGAACTCAAGTTTAACCAAGACAAGAAGTGAGTGGGGAGTGAGAGAGCTAGAACCGGTGAGCACGCACCCGCACCAAGCGCCTCGCTTGGGTGGGCTCGTGCCGCCACCCGGGGATCAATCCCGACCACTAGGTGTAAAAACTGAGGCCGGCTACTCACCAGTGCACGGCCTGAACCGGCACGGTGGCCCCTTAAGGATTAGCATCCGGGAAAATGCAACTCCCCCAAAACACTCAGAATCAAGCAAACATGATGCAGAGCCCGGCAGTAAGAATGTACAAATCCCTAACATCTACCGCAACACAAATAGAAAGTCATGCAATGGTCATGTATGTGCCAAGGGGCACGCCTGGGTTGAGCAGCTACTTCATGACGCCAGAGGCTCCAGTCATGGTGGAATTGCATGACGTCTCCCAGGTGAAGCCATTGTCATTTAATCTTTACATGTGTGTGCATGGGAGTGGAAGACAAGAGGGCATAGAGATGTGACTGACCAACGAAATTCAACGTCTTGTTGAGCCGCACAACAAGAATGCATGATCGGAAACAAAAGTGAGTCACAGCCGCAGTCAAGCTTTTGGGACCTATCGTAGTAGATAGTAGCAGCAGAGACGCAACTGTGACATCGACAACAACATCATCACCACGCGACCGCCTCTAGTGGATGGGGACGACGACAATGGCAGTGTTAGATGCTTTCACCACCACAGCAACAATAGCACCCACATGGTGCAACAGTAGAAAAATGGCAGCATCTGCTTGTAACGACAGCAGCGGCTAGCCGCAATAGCGAGTAGCAGTAGGAGCCCCTAGTTGTCATGGCTAGTAGCGCGAATAATACCAGGTGGTACCAGCAGCCTGTCGTAGTAGAACCAGATGCGCAGCTGCGTAGCTCTGCTGTTGGCCGGTAGTAGCATCAATAACACCCATGGCAGATGCAAGCATCCAGCACAACGGCTGTCATGAGAAGGGAGTGATGAGGTCACCTTCTCCGCTCCTTTGGCCTTGAACCTTCAAGAGACAAACAAAAAGGGCCAGCCGTTGATGTGAGCATCGATTATGCTCATGTCGGCAATCCCTTGCTGATGGTAGTAGAGAGGCTACTAAAGTCTGCATTTGTCTTAGAGAACTTTGTTGTCGAGATCATTTTTGTCGCATCCCATCTCCTTGAGAGACACTGCCGGGTTTCCGTTTGAACCACGTTGAAGCCGAACCATACTGAGCCGAACCCCTCGGTCGATCCGTGATAGAGGCAAGCGGCTTGCATACCCCTCCTCTTCCTCCTTTTTGGGTGTTATGAGCCCACGGCCGCAGTCACTCTTACGAGCTCCTCAGGCATAGGATGAAATACGACTCTAACAAGAACGTCTGACCAATGCGGTGTTGGAGATGACATACTCATTCAGGGGGCATTCAAGGACCTGCAGCTGGAAAACCTAGTGCAACGGGTTGGTGCAGCAGCGTTGTTGATGCAACGTCCGGGAACCCACGCTCGTTGCTTTAGTCTACCCCCTCAGTATGCTGCACCAGAGTCTAAGTCTCAGAGCTCTGGTGTTGTTAATCAGAAACACGCACGCAAGAGTAAGCACCAGACAACACCTGAAAACTAGAACTGATTGATTAGCAACTAAGAATGAGCAAAAACAGGAGTCCCCTCCAAGTTCTAGCTCCCTCCGAGCTCTGTAGAGCTTGTTACTCAGTTTTTAAGCCAATCAAGAAATAGACCTATATTCTGGCAGGCAGGGTTTTCTCGGTGAGCTCTGCCAGACGGTCGACAGCCCGAAACCCACACATCGTCCGTTTTGCCTGAAAACTGGACCATACCATGATTCGCACACTGCAAACGCAATCGTGCAATCAGAATCAACTAGAATAATAGCAGTAAGGAGTAATGGCTGCCTAAACGCAGGCAGCATCTACGCTCATCCCGGATACCAACAATGCCCAAAAATCATGAAACTTGCACCCTACGCATAATATGGTGTCGCGAATGTAACAGTGTAGGCAGACATGGCGTTGGAAGTGTGCACATAGCATATGCAGCGACAGTGACTGTGGGTTGCACGACTACCAAGGAGGTATGCCGATGGAGCTGAGCACGTTTGAGGGAGGAGGCTCTAGCAAACTGCGGGTAGGCCTCAGCGTGTGTCGGCTCTACCAGACGACACTCTAGCAGCGTCTTGTCTCGCCATCAGTCATCTGTACGCCGATGTACACAAGCCAGGAGGACACGATAGGGTATAGTTGAGATGTGTGAAAAATCAACACTCCCCCATGACTCACAGGCACAGTGCACTTAGACGGGCAGAGAGCACGGAGACCAAGCGGACAGGGAGAGAGAGAGAATCTCACGGAAGCACACCGACCGCACTCACAGCCTTCTTAACGAGATATGCTTCAGTGCAACGGTCAAGAATTCAGCCAACTGCCATGTTGTCTCAATCCACACAATGCTGATGCTGCAGTCGTGTACAACAAACGCACATAGTGATACTCGACATTGATGTGCTTTGTGTGAATGTGATGCACGCCGTCATTGTCAACAATGGCCATGGCACTTTCATTATCACAGTGCAGCATGATGGATGCGACTGACTGACGCAACTTGGACAACAGGCGGCGCAACCACACGCTCTCACAAGTGCCAGAACCAATGGCCACATACTCAGCCTCAGTAGTGCTATGCGTAATGCAACATTGCTTGCCGTTGCGCGAGGACACAATAGTGCCGTCAACAAGAAATATTGAGCCAATAGGACTCTTATCGTCTATACTCGTGGCCCAGCTACTGTCGGTGTACCCGGTCGCCACAATGGAGAGCTTTTCAAGGAAAAATGAGGCATCACCGTGAGGCAGAGATGACCTAGCGCAGTACTCGGATCGCGGCCTTGAAGTGGAGGTGACGTGGCTCTTGAGAGAAATGTGTCAGGAGGTTGACAGGGAACGAAATGTCTGGATGCATCATCATCACTAGGAACATCAGTGACCTGATGACACGTAAGTATACGGTCACATCTACTAGCTCCCTCACCATGGCTGGATCAGAGCTCTTGAGCATCATTTGACCATTGGGCGACATAGTGAGAATGCTCTTGGCATGAGGGGCAGGTCCTCAACAAAGCATGTGGACAAGGTCTGAACATACGTAGCCTGATTGACATACAGGATGCCCATAGAGAAATCATGCTCAAACTCCATGCCTAGAAAGACTCGTGCTGGCCCGTGGTCCTTCACCTGGTAGGCAACATGGTGTAGGTTCTTGACCCACTGGATGGTAGCTACATCTGGCGATGAAATGAGCAGGTCATCGACATAGACAAGGTCAGCGACGAGGGTCTAAACTCGTGGACTGATGAACAACACGGGGTTGGCAGAGCTCCGAAGGAGTTTGTCGCTGAAAAGCGTACGACAAATCTCTTGGTTACAGCAGCGCGGTCACTGCTTCAGGTCATAGAGGGCCTTCCGTAGCTTCCAGACCTTGTCGGAGCCATCATCAAAGCCTTGAGTCTGCACCATGTAGAGCTCCTCGTCCACGAGTGAGCCATGCAAAAAGGTTTTGCTCACATCCATTTGATGCAATTCCCACCCGTGTTGGGAAACCAGGCTGAACAACGCTGGACTAGTGGAGAACCAACCGACCGGGGCAAAAATATGGTCATAGTCAATCCCAGGGACCTGAGGAAACCCCTTGGCTGTAAGACGGGCCATGTACTTGTCGAGGGACCCTTCTGGCTTCAAATTTTGCCGGAGAACCCACTTGGCACCGATGGCCTTACGGCCTGGGGAGAGGTCAACGAGCCCATAGACTTGATGTTGTCGAATGGAGGCAAGCTCATCGGCGCATGTAGCCTCCCAGTGAGCGGCCTCGGTAAACGTCCGAGCCTCACATAGGGTGGTTGGGTCCTCTGGTCGCTCCGTGGAATGGACAGTAAGGGCGTGTGCATCCCGTGCCCCTGGTGGTATACGCGTGAGCGTGGCCGCGATGGCATACCGGTGCTCCTGATGGATCATGGCATAGCCTTAAGCTAACCTTGGATGTAGGTCAATGGTGACTGACTGGCTGGCCAAGCCAAGTGCCTTGGTGTAGGGGTCCCCACTCACGACTGTGGAAGTGGGTCTGACCGGAGGCAAGGAGCCTCGTGGGGTGACATGGGGTCATGGTGTGACAGGGCATGAAGATGCGGCCTGAGTGCTCACTATGGACCTGGGTCGAAAGCTCCCGCCTGGACCACGTGTGAAGCGCGTCGACACGGGCGGGGTAGCCGTCCTTGAGGGGATGGCGGGCACGGACGGTGCAGCCGACCCGATGGGGCTGGCGGACACGTACAGGACCGCTGGCCCGGAGGGGCTGGCGAACATGGACAGGGTAGCCAACCCGGGGGGACTGGCAGACACGGACGAGGCAGCCGGCCCGAAGGGGCTCACGGACACGGATGGGGCAGCCGGGTCGGAGGGGCTCGCGGACGCGGACCGGGCAATTTGCACAGAGAGGCTTGCGCACACAAATGGGGCAGCCGGCCCGCAGGGGCTGGCAGACACAGACGGGGCAGCCAGTCTGGCGGGGCTGGCGGACATGAATGGGGCTGCTGGCCTTGAGGGGCTGGCGGACACGGATGGGGCAGTCGGCCGGGAGGGGCTGGCGAACACGGACGGGACAGCCGACCCAGAGGGGCTGGCGGACATGGACGGGGCAGCCGGCCTAGAGGGGCTGGCGGACACGGACGGGGCAGCCGGCCCGGAGGGGCTAACGGGCGCAGGCAGGATAGGCGAGGTGACTCTTGGAAATGGCCGGACGGAGGACGGACCCACAAGTACCCCACGTGACGAGAGAGACATCAACGCGCCGGACCGAACAAGGTTGCATGGAAACAGGTCCTCAAAGAAGAGAGCATCCTCGGACTCAATGATGTAGTGCTAGGAGGGGTCCCAGAAACGCCATGCCTTCGAATGATGCGAGACACCAAGGAAGGTGCAGGGACGGTAGCGAGGCTCGAGCTTGCTGCCCTAGTGTGGGGCAGGCAACCATACAATAGCTATGCAGTCCTAGACGCAAGCTTGACGGGGTCGGCTCACTCTCCACACCAGTGCTGGTAATGTGTGGAGTGGTGGGGAATGGGTCCATGGGGAATCCAATTCTGGACCAAAGTCATGTAGGTCATGGCCTTGAATTAGAAGCCATCAGAGAGACCAGAATTCATGTGCATCGTGCGAACGGCATCAACCATGGTGCGGTTCCGCTGCTCAGAGACGCCATTCTAGGCTGGCGTGTAAGGTGCCGACGTCTCATGATGGACACCACGGGAAGCAAAGAGCAGTGTGGTTTCCCCCATGAACTCGCCACCGTGATCAGAGAGGAAGTGGTGGAGAGAGTGACCACACTCATGTTCAGCACGGACAAGCCAGTCTTGAATGGTGGGGGCGACGTCTTTCTTTTGCCGAAGGCAAAAGACCAAGCGGTAGCCAAAATAGTCATTTGTAAGTGTGAGGACATAGAAAATGCACTCCCCGATGGACCCTGCCGGAAGGGGATCCATGACATCAGAGTGGACCAAGTCTAGCAAGGCGGACGCACGAGAGGCGGACAGGGGGTAGGTGGCAAGGTGCAGCTTCCCCTCAGCATGATTAATGCACTCAGTGGATCACGGCAGCGGAAAGGATTCCGGATCAAGGCCTTTGGCTGGCTGTGTGCAGAGTATGCTCTTGACAGCGACAGAGTGAACGTGATAGAGGCAGCAATACAGGAGACGTGTGTGCTGCGGGGAGAGTGTGCTGGTAACAAACACGTGACCTGTGTCGGCCGATGTGGAGGGGATAGAGGGAGAAGCGGACAGGCGCAACACGTGCCACTAGTTGCTACGGGTGGTGGCATGCAAGACAACACGACCAGATGGACGCAACCACACAGTGCCAACACCATGAAAGTGTAATACGGCCATGCTCATGCGGTCAAGGGGAGTGATAGACAGAAGGTTGAGTTCAAGACCAGGGACAAAGAGGACATCAGTCACGAAGACATCCCCATCAGGACCACGGGAAAAAAACACACCAATGCCATGAACGGGTAAGACCTGACCAAATCCTGTCCGAATCCCAAAGAGACATCGGTAACGGGGCCAAGGACACTGAAGGCCTCACGCACGGTCTTCATGTGGTGCGTGGCCCTGGAGTCGATGATTCAGGTCTCCAACGAATCCTAGACCGATGTTGCCAGGTTGCTGATGGTCACATGGCAGTGGGCAAGAGACGCGGACGCGGTGGACGGGGGTGCAAACCAGGACTGCCAGTCATCCAGCTATGCGACATCACCACGAAGATGAGCAAGTAGGCAAGGCACAGCAGGGGATAGAGCGGACGAAAGAAGAGGGCACAATCGCAGTTCAGACTCAGTTATGCAAGGAATGGTAGGGGAACCAACAACAACGCAACTCGCACTTCCCTGGGGAGGAAGGTAAGGCAGGCCGAGTTGGAGGGCGGTGACCTGGTCTAGCAGACGCTCGTAGGTGGAGGGTCTGACGGAGTAGACCGACTGTGGCGTGACGGCACCGAAATTTGGGAAGGAGGAGGAGGCCGCTGTGGAATGAAGAGCGGGCGTTGACGGCTGTGGATGATGTTGTGGTGGAGCCGTCAGAGGGAAAAAAAGAGCGGACAGCATGGATACAGCAGAAGCAACAGCAGTCACAATAGTGGTGGCGAGGCGACGCTCCCACTGGTGATGCATGGTGGCGATGACGAGCGCCTCATCCATCGGGAGCGGACACGTGTACCAAATGTGTCTTGGCTGGCCATAGTTGGCAGATTAAGCTCCCACCTCCGGATACGCTTGGCTGCTGCTGTAGGCCTTCGGCCTTCTTGCCCCTACGTTTCTTCCTGCCAAATGAGGAGGCGCCGGAGGACGCGGCTGCTGTGGGAACGGCAACAGCTACAGCGACGATGGCAGGAGAGGCAAAGCCTGCGTGCACTGGATGCGAGACTCCTGACAGTTAATGTAGATGTAAATAATGGAAATAAGAAACATAAAGATGGAGAATAACAAAAACTACAGCCGGTTACCAGTAGCGGTGGAAAATTTGTTCACTTCAACAAGTGCAGTGTGCAAGAAGTGTCTTGATTGGATCAAGATATTGTGCGATAACTCGTTGGTACACACACCATGGATATCCTCCGACGACACATGGGCAGGATGCATTGCAACCTCGACAAAAGCAGACATCGTTGCTTCCCCAGGCAGCCATGACGACCAGCACCGCCGAAATCCCACAATCATGTAGCTCTACCTGCTGATGGTAATGCGTACTCAAGGAGGTGCAAGTCTGTTGTCACAACAAAGTGGTCCATATATAGCCTTTCCTACTATGTTCGTTGCCCGTGATGATGCGTGTGATGAAGATGTACCTGACAACACCGATTTTCTTGACGAGTTACTGATGGGTGCATGTCGTCCACGTCTAGAGTCCTCAGTTGAGCATCTAGTAGAGACAAAGTGCTCTGTGGCCTGTTAACATGTGTTGAGGACAGGTAGTGAGGCACGTAGCAACTGGATCATTGAATTTGTAATTCTCGGCCTCATTGCATGAGTTCAATGTTTTTATAATGGTTCTTGTAAGTCGTTGCTTGTCAAGGGAGTTCGGACAGTACATTTTGATGGTTTGTCTGGCCCCGGGTACATTCCCAATGTTCTCTTTGCTCCTACTCTTGAGCTCAGCCTACTCTCTGTTTGTGCATGTAACATGACGGGTCTCTCTATTGAGCACTCTGTTGACTCTGCCACTATGACTACTTTTGACACCGTTATGTTGTTCTTTGTGCCTCATTTTTCAATGAATTGTATTGTGTGCCTCGTTCTACTCCCTCTACCTCTTTTCCTTACCCCAATTCTATGTGTATATTTGTCTTTGGTGTTCTCCGTCCAAGATACATGTGTTTGCTACATCACCATCTCTGCCATGTGAGCTTGGGTACTGTGTCCAAGCTCATTCAAACTCAGCCAGCCCTCAGCCTTGATATGGTTTCCTTTGAGAAGCTGCACAAGACAAAGTTTTGTTTTCTGCACACAGGCAGACAGGACAAGATGTACCGCTGCACTTACCTTGAATCCACTTCCTGGGCACTACGTCTGTTAAATTTGGTCCACTCTGACATTCTCTGTCCTCTCCTTTGTTAGTCTCTTTCTTTGATCGGGGACGATGTGTTCTCACCCTGACTGATGACTTCACTTGGGTGCACTAGGTCTACAGCCTCTGCCACAAGAGCGATGTTGCCATGGCCACCCGCTAATGGATGGTGATGGCTAAACGCCAGTATCTTCACACCCTCTACACGTCACGCTTGGAGCATGGTGGAGAGGTTTCAGGTGATATGGATACCTTCTCTGATGAGCATGGTGTTTTTCACCGAATCTCTGTCCTTGTTACACCACAACATAATGTTGTTTCTGAGCACTAGAACCACACAAATGGAGGATAGGGTCCGCGCCATATAGGCTGAGTAATGTCCAATAAACTCCTTTGTCGTTGAGGGCTTTTCCTTCATGACATGTGTCTGGAACCGCCTGCCGCATGGTCCTCTTTCAACCCGTGCAAGCCCTGGTTCAGCCATTGCACCAACCTTCACCTCGCTCAAGTCTGGTACACCAAGGACCAACAGGTCTCACCTTTAAATTGCATGTGTCTCTTCCTCAACATTTCCCCATGGTTGAAGACCTGTCGCTTTTGGGACCCTGCTCACCACCTGATTAGTGAGTTTCGAGATGCTCTCTCCTTTCAGGATCTCACCTACCGTGACCTGTCCAACATGACGTCGCTGGCTGCCAACCACATCCCCACATGTGAGCCTTTCCAACAGCTAGGGAAGCCACACAGGCCGGGAATCTAGAAATGCGGATGGGTCCTTCAGGGCCGCCTCACCTTTTGTCATGTCTCCGCCAGATGACGATGTGACCATCTTGGCTGAGGCCTNTCGCTGGCTGCCAACCACATCCCCACATGTGAGCCTTTCCAACAGCTAGGGAAGCCACACAGGCCGGGAATCTAGAAATGCGGATGGGTCCTTCAGGGCCGCCTCACCTTTTGTCATGTCTCCGCCAGATGACGATGTGACCATCTTGGCTGAGGCCTCATGGGCCCCCCCTGGCACACCTGCTCTCGTGTGAACGTTAGTCCCCTCTAGCACATCTAATCATGTGCTCGTGTCGTTCTCCTCTGACAAACCTACTTCTGTGCCTATGCGGGTTCCCTCTGGAACACCTGATCCCGTGCAAGTGGTGGTCTTTGAGACACGCCTTGTCCTATTCCTGTGCCTGTTTCCCATGTATGCAAGCTAGCACCTGACCATGATTCACCTAACCCTCTCTCCTCCCTTTTCAGTCTCTAGTCATTATGTGTGTGGCCTTTTTGCGTGCTCCGTAGCGTGAGGTGAGTACTTAAGAATCAGGATACTCCCATGAGCCCGAAGGTCACCCTTGATCACTAGCCTTCGGGACTGAACAGAAAGCCGACTTGGCGTCAAGACACCCACTCGCATTGTTCCAAGTGGCAGGCCTAGAACAAAGGCCCTCGGCCAAAGTGTCCATACAGACTATTCTAGGGTGCACCCAACATGCCCTGTTAGCCACAAGTGTTTCTCTCATGAATTCTCGGTCGCATACAATGTCGTAATGGATCTTATCATAGTGAGTCCGAGAAAAGATGTGTGTCTCTTAGCCACCCGAAGATCTCCCTTAACCGCACCTGATCTGTGCATGTTAAAGGAAATACTCTCAGCCAAGGACACAGAGCTGTGGCGTATGGCTAGTGAAGATGATTCGATAGCCATCCATGAGCGCAATGTCTATGATCTTATCAACTCCCGCCTTTGCGGTTGGTTCTATGTACCATGTGTAACTTTTGCAAAAAGGTGAATCTTGATGACTCATTCAATCGCTATATGGCCTGCATGATGGTCAAGGGATTCTCACAGGTTGATGTTGTCAATTTCACTCACACATGCATAGATGTTGGTTCCACGACCATCGCTCGTTCTCTGTTCTAGGCTGTTGCTCACAAAGACTCGGAGTTACACCAGATGGATGTGAAGAACGTGTTCCTCCATGACAATATAGAGAAGGAGATCTACATGTTCTAGCCGCTTGGTTTGAGTTCAGTGATAAGGTCAGGCACTTGCAAAAGACATTGTACAACCTGTAGCAGTCGTCCTAGTCCTTGAACGAAGAGATCATATGCAACTAACGCGTGCCAGCTACATATACAGTGACGCTGATCCCTCCCTCTCTCACAGAAGGAATGCTGAGAGCTTCACCACGATCTGGGTCTATGTGGATAACCTCCTGATAGTGTCTCCTCCCTTGGCCATTGAGGAGGCCAAGGGAGTCCTTCAGGCTGCCTATGGGATGAAGTACCTTGGTTTTACCTCGGGATGGAGATGTTTTGTGATCTTCAACTACATAAACTCTTGGTCCATCAGGCACGTTACACCCGCATTATAAGGGAGTGGTTTGTTGACCTCCTTGGTGTAGTTCTCCTACCCTGCACTCCCATTACACCTGACGGGTAGGATGCACTGGAGGTGGATGATTCATCACGGCTGGGAGAGGCAGTTGATGTGACCATGTACTTGTGCCTTATTGGCTCTCAGATGTACTTGGCCATGATTGTATGATTTGTCATCGCCTTTTCCGTCAACCTCCTTGTATAGGTATTGCAAAGTCCTTGAGTAAGAGCCCCTCACGCGGCTGTGTGAGTGGTGTGTTACATGTTTGAGGATGAACTCCAACAGGGACATGAGGCTCAACATCAAATAGTTGCCACTAAAGCTACACTATTCATAGAGCGTCTCCGCACTGTCCCAGGTCTTTCTGCCGTCCTCCCTGCTGAAGAAACCACATTGGCTGATTCTTCTATTCCTCCCAGTGGTGGTGTCCCCAGCTCTTCCTCCCCTGCTCTCTCCACAGCTTTGCCCCGAGTTCCTCTCCTAGCTAGGCAGAGAGACTTCAAGACACCACCACCTCAGTTCACATCTAAGCTCACCCTTACCTCTTGGGAGACGCGCTTCAGTGCGTGGGCCTAGGGTGAACTGCTTTGGGAATACTACTCCCCTGCAAACCTGTCAGTCGTAACCAAACCTACTGAGGCCACCCGTGCGGTGCAGGACTCTCATCAATGCAGGGTCTGAGAGCCTTCTTGACGACATTGGTACGTACAATGCTGACCCCACGCATGGCTCCCATGCCGACCCTATTGGTGCCTAAGCCCTCATTCGCTGTCAAAAGACTATGACTAGGCATGTCGCCCAGAGTACTTTGACTGTACAGTTCAACACACTATAGATGCGAGCTGATGAGACTGCAGATGAGTATTGGGCTTGTAGCCTAAGCTTGCTGCGTGACCTGGGAAGGGCAGCTCCAGGTCCTCTCTTGGCTTGCATGTCCATTGTTGTTGGTCTTATTCCTAAGCTATCTGAACTATATCTACACGTCTCCTAGGCAGAGCTCTTGCGGCTCGCTATTGCCTCAGTCCCTATGGACTCCCCGCCTGGGATCGGTCCCCTCTTTGACTTTACTGCCTCTCGTCTCACCAATTGATGGAACGCCCTACAGTACAAGCGTATGCACCACGCTCCACTCGCTGTTTTCACCATCTCGTCCTCCTCCTCGTCTGCAGCTACCACCTCCTCCTCCTCCTCATCTTCTCATGCAGCAACTCATCCAACTCAAGCTGCTTCCCATGGAGGGGGTGGTGGCTCCAGTCTTGGGGGTGGGCGTGGCGGTAAGGGGCGTGAGGGCGGTCGTGACAGCGAGCCTTCCTCTTCCACTACCGCCAACGTCACTCGCTCGAACTGTGGTGCCGTTGGACACTTGGCATGATGCGCGTCTTGTATCCTCCATGCGTGCACATTGGGCACGCACGGGTGTGACCACCCCCTCCGCCACAATGCCAATGACAGTTGCATCTTCCTCGTCCTCCTCCTCTGCCTCCGCGCTCACCACCACTCTTGCTCCCCTTCAGCCGTCACTGCCCCAAGCCGGTCCCTGGGGCTGGATTCCGCCTCCATCCGGACCTTCCTCCTACGGCCCTCCTTCTTCTCACTACTCCAGGCCATTATGGGTCTGGGATGATGGTCACTTCTCTGACCGCTCCTACGATCGCTCCTCCGACCGCTCTTCAAACCGCTCCTCTAACCGTTGTAACGACAAGCGCACCCTTCAGCGGCGACTGGCAAAACTGCTTTACCTTCACTCTCAGGGAGGTGAGAGTGTGAGTGGCCAGTCATATGTGTCTGTCTGTGAGTCCGATACCACCCTTCGTGGTGCTGCGTCTGGTGGTGTCCAGGAGGTTGTGCCTGATGATCATGGTTGGATTGAATAGTGGCAAACTCATATGTTTCCCACTCGTATTGGTGGATTGTCTCCCCTTTTCCCTCGTGGCACCGTTGCTGTCTGTCTTGTTCTCCCCTCCACTCGTGCATCCCCTGGCCTATGGATCATCGACTCATGGGCCACACACCACATGACCTCCAATCGCTCGTCCTTTGTGTCAATGGGGCCTGCCGGGTCTGTCCGTTCAGTGCGCACTGGCTCCAGCCAACTTCTCCCTGTTCAAGTTGTCGGTGTCATTTGTTTTGTTGGCCGTGGGGGTAGTGTCTACCTTCCCGATGTGTTGTATGTGCCCAACCTTGAGGTCAGTCTTCTCTCTCTGACCGCCCTTGACGACCAGGGAATGGACTTCTTGTCCTGCTGCGGGCTGGCCTCCATTTCTCTTTGCTCTTCTGGCCATGTTGTTCGCCGTGATCTGTGTTGTGATAGTCTTTTTCGTGTTCCTCTCACGTTGCCATCGCCTTCCGCTCCGTCTGCCCCTGTCCATGTTGCACCATCGTTGTCTCCTGCCCATGCTAACCTTCTGCACCATCGCCTCTGTCACATTCACACCGCTGCCATACGGCGCCTTCTCCGCCTTTGGCCTACTCATGGCCTTGATCCTAAAACGTTTCCACCTCCTTGTTCCTCCTCCTACCTTGACTGTGCAAGTGGCAAAATGCACCACTCCCCATTCTCCACTACTACCACCTCTCATCCTCTTGACCTTGTCCATGTTGATGTCATAGGCCCCTTGCCCCACGATTTCCTAGTTGGCCTAGGTCGCTGTGTCCTGTGTTTGAAAGATGAATTCTCTCGCTACCGTTGGGTCTTCACCCTATGTCATCAAATTGACGTCACAGATGTTCTTGAGTCCTAGCTTCCTCAGACTGAACGCGCCTGTCTCCGTCTGCTGCGTGTCTTCCACAGCGATTACGGTGGTGGGTTCTTTGGTCCCACCTCTCACTTCCTTGAGTCATGTGTCATCCGTATTGAGTCCTCTGCCCCCTACACCTTGAAACAAAATGAAGTGTTAGAGCATTGGAATCGCACCCTTGCTGATGGTGTCCCCTCCCTTCTCTCTGCCTCTGGGCAAGTTCCCTTGTTTGCCTTTGAATCGATGACCTACATGACATGGGTCTGGAATCGAGTCCCTCATGGTCCTCTTCCTCACACTGTCACACCCTTTGAACGATGGACTGGCCACCGTGGTGACCGGCGCCTTGTCAGTGTTTGGGGTTGCATTGCTTACGTGTCGCTTCCAATAGACCAACGGGATAGTAAGATTTCTCCCCATGGTCGCTTATGCATCTTCCTCAGTGTTTCCTTGTTCTCCAAGGCTTCGCGGTTCTGGGATCCTTCTCGTTGTCGTGTCACTGATTCTCATGATGCTCTTTTCTTTGAGTATTTATTTGAACATGATGCTTCTCATTTTTGTGGGTCCCTCTCTCCGCTCCCTAAGGATGGGGATGGTCCTTTTCTTCCCTTTGGGACTTCTGTTCTTCCCTCTATGCATCCTCCGGCACCCCCTGCCTCATCCGCATCCCCGAACTCATCTCTGGGGCTTCCCTCCTTGGCCTCCCCTGTGCCCTTGGCCTCCTCTATGCCCATGGACTCCCTTGTCACTTTCGAGCCTACGTCCTCTGACTCCCCTGAGCCCTCTGCTCACTCTGACTTGTCCTTTGCCTCTGAGCCTGGTGCCAACTCCGTGCCTCTTGCTCTCTCTGAGATCCCTGCCACCACAACCTCTCCCTCTCCTTTAGTCTCTGTGCACGTACACTCTACTGCGCCCTCTCCTGCATCGCGAGTCCCATCTGTCCCTCCAGTCTCACCCTACACACGTGGTGGTCATCTCAGGACACTTTTGTCTCACTCTCACCATGTTGTCTCTGGTGACCCTGGCCTCCGTGCCCTTGGTCTTGCAGCCTCTCCCTTGTCTGCCGCGGCCCCTATGGTTCATCCCCCTTGGTTACTCTTGGTTACTCTCTCATTAAACAATGGTTTCTCTCCGCCCTCTCGTCGTCTGTAGCTGGGTATGTTGACTCGTGCTTTGCCGCTGCTATTCTCTCTCCTCTCCCACCTGACCTTGTGACTCTACAGGCAGCCCGCACGGCCTCTGATTCTCCATTGTGGGAGCAAGACATGAAGGCCGAGCTCAACGCACTGTCTGAGCACAGCGTGCGCAAGCTCGTGGACCTCCCACCGGGCCGCAAGGCTGTTGCATCCAAATGGGTGTACCGTTGCAAGATGAAACTTGACAACACGGTACAACGGTATGATTCTCGTCTCACCGCAAAAGTTTTTTCTGAAATTCCTGATGTTGACTTTGACAAGACCTTTGCCCCAGTTGGTTCCTACACAACAGCCAGGGCACTCCTCAGCTTGGTTGCCCAACATGACTGGGAGCTTCAACAGATGGATGTCAACAATGCCTTTCTGCATGGCAGGTCAGACGAGGAAATCTACATGGTTCAGCCACCCGGTTTCTCTCATGGGACAAACCGAGTGTGGCGCCTTCGCAAGGCTCTCTATTAACTAAAGCAGTCCCCACGCTGCTGGAATCAAGAGATCACTGCAACCCTGGAGAAAGGGTGCTACAGGATAAGTACTGTGGATCCTGCTCTCTTTCTCAGTGCTCCCGACAAGCCCCTTGTTTCCATCCTTGTATATGTGGATGACCTTCTCATTGCCTCTCCTGATGCTGCATTTGTCGTAGCTGCAAAGTCCCTACTTCAAGCAGCTTAAAAAATGAAGGATATTGGTTCAGTACGTGTTTTCTTGGACATGGAACTAGAGCGTGATTGCACACGTTGCACCCTGGATGTTATCTAATCTGCATATATTCGCGGCTTGGGGGAGCGCTTTGGATCACTCCTCACGGCAGTCCTCACAGCTTCCATGCCTATGACACCCTCCGGTCAGTCACTATTGAAATCCTTGGACCTCTCCAAACTGGGGGAGACAGTGGATGTAACCGACTACCTCTGGGTCATTCGCTCCCCGATGTACCTTGCCACTACCACGCGTGACAATGTTGCCTTTGCTCTGAACTTCTTATCTCAATTCTCTCAGTCTCCCTATGAGCGCCATCTTGAGGTTGCCTTGCGGGTAGTGCATTACGCACTTTCCACTCCTCGTGCCGGGCAGTACTTTCGTGCACAACCGTCATTTGTGGTGGATGCCTTTATAAACAGCGATTGGGCACATGATTCAGATGCACGCAACAGAATAGGATACATCTTCTTGGTTGGTGGAACTGCAGTCTCCTAGAAAAGTGGCAAACAAGGGTGTGTTGCTTGCAGTACGGCTGAGGCTGAGTATTTTGCTCTTGGCACAGGCACGTGTGAGGCTGTCTGGCTGTGTCGTCTGCTGCAACAGTTGCGTGTTCCCATCCGTTGCATCACTCTGCGCTATGAAAATCTGAGCACAAAGGCCATAGCCGAAAACAGTGGCATGCATCACTCACACACCAAGCATATTAACGTGGAGCATCACTTTGTTTGTGAGTGCATTGCTGCTGGCATTGTCCAAGTTGCTTGGGTGGACACACAATCTCAGAGAGCTGACTTTCTCACTAAGGACCTCAGTCAAAATATCTTCAAAAGTGTTCATGATGTTGGCCTCATCTGTCCACATGACCCAGGTTGAGTTGGATGGTGTATCTCTGGTGGTTATGTTCACCATGTCTTTGTGCCATCTTTCTGTGTGTGCGGTTGTTTGCCTGCTGGTCATGGGGGAGTGTTGATGTTTGTTGGCCGCTCACATCTCTATTCCCTCTTTTCCTCTACTCCCATGCACACACATGTACATATTGAATGACAATGGCTTCACCTGGGAGACGTCATGCGATTCTACCATGACTGGAGTCTCTGGCGTCATGAAGCAGCTGCTCAACCCAAGGATGCCCCTTGCCACATACATCACCATTGCATGACTTTCTATTTGTGTTGCAGTAGATGTTAGGGGTTCATAAAGTTTTATTGCCGGGCCCTGCGTCATGCTTGCTTGATTCTGTGTGTTTTGGGGGAGTTGCATTTTCCTGGGTGCTGATCCCTAGGGGGCCACCGTGCCGGTTCAGGCCGTGCATTGGTGAGTAGCCGCCCTCGATTCCAACACCGAGTGGAAAGAATCGATCCCCTGGTGGCGGCACAAGCCCGCCCGAGCGTGGTGCTTGGTTCGGGTGCGTGCTCACCAGTTCTAGCTCTCTCACTCCCCACTCACTTCTTGTCTTGGTGAAACTTGAGTTCTAAGGCAAGCATTGTACCGCATCCATGGCGTGCCTTATCCTCTCTTGTGATCACACGTCCCGTCACAAGCAACCTATCTAGGAAGCTTCCGGGTAACTACCCACGAAGGATCTCGGTCCTCGCATACTATGCCAAAGTGTTAGGTTTCTTCCTAGCCTTACCGTCACTGGCATGGGAAGACTATACAGTCGGCTTATGCACTAACATGGGTGCCAGTGCACAGAACATCAAGGGTTAGTCTAAGGAGATGCACAAAGTCTCGTTAAGCTTCAATAGTCTAGCTTGAAAAGAGAGATGACAACCAATAGGCACACAGTACTGAAAAAATACATGGAAGATTCCTCGCAATACAGCCGCTGACTTGGCGTCAGTGCCAGATCACACGGTGACGACAGTCACAAGTCGTGCACACAACGGCAAGGGTCTGGCTAGGAGACACAAGGCAAAGTTTCATAATGCTTCAATAGCATTTGCACAGAGAGATGAAAAATGACAGGTCCATGGCATAAGTACCTGCCGCAGCGCACAGCGGGTGTCACCTGCGGCAACACACAATCTGTCCTAAAATCGGCCCAAAACCACTGTTTTGGCCGGAACTCTGGGCAGACATGTCAGAATGCTAGGCCGTGTGAACCTAAATGTGCAAAATCCCAAGCCCAACGCTGCGACTAGTCACATGCATGTATCCGGCATCAAACGGTGGACACACAATGCAAAAACATGCAAATAGAGCGCACGGCCAGTCCACCAAGAAACTCCTACGTCCTGCAAAAAAAAAACAGCAGGAAGTCTTGGGCAGCTTTCTGAACTCTGGAACAGTCTTCGGTCAGCTCCACGCGGGTAGTCCACCACCAGACAACGCACCGGTACCGCCAGGATCCTCATCAGGGATCTGCACGAGTATGGACAAGGCCGAGTGGTCACAATAAACTGTACAAGTCGACAGGAACGTCACAAATCATAACACTCGGTACGCATGTCCATACGCGTGCAGCACTGAAACAAGAACAACAACGAGTGCAAAGAGGGATGTGACATGAAAACAAACACACCCCGCACTCAACCACTCTCAGGCAAGGGACGAAGCCCTACAGGACAAATGGCCACCAGAAATTTTCCGCGTGCTAGTGCTTTCGTCAAGAAGTCAGCGTGCTGCATGGCAGTTCCAACCCATATGACGGAGACCACATGTCGCTCCACCAGATCACGCACAAAGTGACGCTCAACCATGATGTGCTTTGTGTGAGCGTGAAAGACACCAGAGTTCTCCGCCATGCCAAGAGCACTCTGGTTGTCGCAACGAAGCAAAATGGCATATACTGAGTGACCTAGCTCAAGGAAAAGGCGATGCAGCCATACCGCCTCCGCAACCCCTTCACCTAGAGTAATATACTCAGCCTCTGATGTGCTACGTGTAATGCAATCCTGCTTGCCGCTGCGCCAGGACACAGCGGTACCACCAAGCAAGAACACGTAACCCGTGCGACTGCATCCATCTGGGCTCCAAGCCCAGTCGCTGTCTGTGTAGCCGTCAAGGACCACCGAATACTGCCGGTGAAAGCAAAGTCTGAGGTACGATTGGAGACCACGTACCACACCACTTGCACAGCCGCATGAAGGGCTCTAGCGCGTGGAGCCTGCGAAAACTATGCAAGGAGGTTGACGGCAAAGGCGATGTCAACATGTATGGTAGTGGCCAGGTACATCAGAGATCCAAGGTCACATCCACTGTCTCCCCCAGCTGTGTGGGATCATCTACCTTAAGGGCATCCTGCCCGTTAGGCATGAGAGGCGTAGAGGCCGTGGGCACTGCGCCAAGGAGGTCGCTTAAGTGCTCCCTCATAACACGTGCGTATCGGGCCTGATGCAACAGTAGTGTCCAACATCTGTGATCTCGCACGATCTCCATGCCAAGGAACACCACTATAGGACCAAGGTCCTTCATCCTGTAGGCAGTTTGAAGAAGAGCCTTGGCCTCCTTCACGGTCTCTAGTGAAGGAGACGCGATCAAAAGGTCGTCGACATAGACCAAGATGGCGGTGAACCGCTCAAGTGTCCGTCAAATAAAGAGAGAGGGATCTGCCTCGATCTGCACATATCCTGTATGAGTCAGGATGCCAGTGATCTCCTGGTTCCAACACCAAAGAGACTACTTGAGGCCGTAGAAGGACTTGCAAAAGCGCCAAACCTTATCATCGTCCTCAAAATTAGGTGGCTAAGCCACGTAAATCTCCTCATCCAGAGAGCCATGGAGGAACGCATTGTTCACATCCATCTGGTGCATTTCCCAGTCATGCTGAGCCACTACACCGAACATAGCTCGAGCTGAGGTCATGCGGGCAACAGGGGCAAAGGTGTCAGTGTAATCGATGCCCTCAATCTGAGAGTACCCCTTAACGACCAAGCGAACCTTGTGGAATTCCAGTGAGCCATCCGGCTTCACTTTCTTACGAAAGACCCACTTGACCTGAATAGCCTTCCTCCCAGGTGGAAGGTCAACTAGCTCAAAAATGACGTGCTCTCGAATGGCGCAAAGCTCATCCTTGCAGGAAATACCCCAAGTGTCAGCATCCTGTGATGAGAGAGCTTCCCTCAGTGTGCTTGGGTCAGGCACCATGGACAAAGAGCTTTGCATGGCAAGAGCACAAGCCTCAGTGCTAGGTCTGACGACCACAAGATCATTTGTTGCATCACAAGCGATCTGAAACTCCCGAGTGACAAGGTCATGCCCTACGGAGCACGCTAGATGTGCCTCTGTGTACTCAGTGCAGACACTCAGGCCGAGGGCCTTTGTGTCGGGATCACCACTTGTGATGTTGCGAGTGGAGTGCCTGGGTGCAGGACCTAACGCTCACAGGACACCAGATTCCAATGGTCGAAGACAACCGCCAGGCTCACGTGAGTGACCTGGGCTCAAGGGACACACCTCAGGCTCAGAGACACGCATGACCACAGCTAGTGAGGGCTGAGGCAAAGGAACTACTGATGTCGTGCAAGGTGATGCGTGTGTGGGAGACCCGGGACTGGGTGTGTCAGCAGGAGCAGGTGAGGCAGGCCCACGCGTAGAAGAAGGAGTATAGGCAGACATAGGTACGGTCAACAAAGTACGCACAAGTACAGGATCATGGGAACGTGTGGGGTGCGAGGGAAAAGGGGTAGAAGCCGACTCCACTGGAGAGGTCTCTGGGCCGACAGCGATGATCGCTAGGTCATCAAGGGCCGGAGACCGAGAAGTGGAGAGAGCTCGAACGGACACATCAGCCTGGCGAGAGGTGCTCGCAGGCACATACTCCCCCATCCGTCGAGAAACCTCACACGTAGGAATATGTGTGACGGACAGCGACGTGATCAATGTCAGATCACGTTAGGTGAGGGACTCAAAGAAGAGCGTGTCACGGGACTCGACGATGCGACGATGAGCAGGATCCCAAAAACGCCAGGCCTTCGACCGCGGGAAGATGCCTACGAAGGCACACAAGCGACCCCGCGGTGAGATCTTGGACCCCTGCTGGTCCTCAGTGTACCACATAGAAGCCAAGGAGCCCCAAACGCGAGGGAGGTGCGGGTCAGCTCGGTGGCCGAACAAGAGCTCATACGGTGTGATGTGGTCTGGAAGGGGACTGTAAGGGAGGCGGTTCCAGACCCACATCATGTAAACAAATCCTTTGAAAGCGAAGGACTCTCGGAGACCACACTCAGACCGCATAGCGCGAACCGTATCCTCCATGGCACGGTTCCAGTGCTCAAAAACACCGCTCTGCTCAGGAGTAGCAGGAGCGGAAACCTGGAGAAAAATCCCGTGCTCGAAGAGGAAGTTGTCCATCTTGCCAAGAAACTCGCCGCCACAATCCGAGCAAAAGGTATGCAGCGTGTGGCGCGACTGGCGCTCAGCCATCACTAGCCAAAGGCAAACCGCAAGAGCGGCGTCACTCTTCTATTGCAGGCTATAGACCCACTACATCTGGGTGAAGTCATCAGACAGAGTCAGGACGTATCGACCCCGATCGGAAAGAGACTGAACACGAAGAGGACCAAGAAGGTCCGAATGGACTAACGCGAGAGGACAAAGTGCGCGAGAACAGGAGTCAGGGTGGGTGCAACGATGCATCTTACCCTGAGCACAGAAGAGACAGTCGGTCTTGGGCGGCTTCTCAAAAGAAGTCGCGTCAAGACCGAGGACAGGCTGTGTACGAATGAGCTTTGACACAGTGTCGGAGCCTACATGACACAGACGGCGATGAAGCAATCGCTGGTGCTCAAGAGACAGAACGCCAGTGATAAAAACATGAGCTGAAAGGGGAGGGGGATGAAGGAGGAGAAGTCCGAGAGACACGATACAGGTCATCCACAACAGAGGCTTGAATAACAACGCTACGATTGTCAATAGCAGTCACAGTCGCGGAGTTTGTAGTGTGCTCCATTGAGAGTCCCATCAATGTGCAGGCACAAACAGAAAGCAAACTAAGCTCAAGGTCAGGCACAAACAGCACCTTGGAAAGATACAGGGGGCCAGACGAACCATCCAAACACACAACCTGAACACCCTGGACTGGCAAGGATTGACCAGAGCTTGTGCGAACAGAAGGAACAGACGCAATAGGGGCAAGAACAACAAAGTCACTATGACGACATGTCATGTGATAAGTGGCACCAAAATCGATGATCCACGTGCCACACGAATCATGACTGGAGGACGTCACTATACAACATGCAATGGAACACTTGGCCTCAGACGGACGTTGGGCAACAAGTGGGGAGGAACGACGAAGGGCACAAAGGTGAGACTCATGAATCTAGTCGGTAGAGTCAGGCCCATCGTCATCACATGCCGCCTGTGCCCCACCACATGAGTCATCCCAAGCCACAAGAACAGATGGATAGGCAGTCTGTGAGCCACCCGGCTATGACAACACGCTCGCACCTCCTTGAAAGCGAAGCGCCAGAACGTGTCGGAGCTCAGCGATGGTGCGGTCACGTGGGTCCGGGTCGTCGCCGCTCGCCGGTGGTGTAGCGGGAACTGCTGCGGTCATGGTCGCCGTGCGTCCGGAGGATGTGCTGCTCAGCGTAGAGCGTAGTGCGTGCGCAGCCTGAACCCCGCGAGTAAATCCGTGCCCAGTCGAGCGGCTGCTGGCACTCGGTGTAGCGATGAGCACCCCCACAGTTGTAACAGTGACCAGAGTGTCCACTGCTACTACCAGATGAAGGCTGCTGCTATGACTGCTGCTGGCCCGATCCGTGCCTCCGTCTCCCCTTCTTCCCCTGTGTTACTGCCGCGACACCCTGTGTCTGAGTCGGTGTACTCGGGATGGAAGAGGAAGAGGAGGATGTGACAGGGGATGGAGAAGGTGACTGCATAAGGGGCGTCGGCGGTGATGCAATAACTGCTAAAGCAAGGGGAGTCTTCACGGCTGCTTCACGAGCGGAAGTCACCTGGAGGAAGAGCTCATGCACCCAGGGAAGAAGCTGCAATGAGGCCAAGAAAGGCTCAAGCACGGTGTCGCTGTACCTTGTGAAGATGTATGTGTGCTCAAGGAAAAATCCAAGCATGATCGTGCGGAGCGCCCATAGCTGTCTACGTCCTCAGGTCCCAAGGCGCGTGTAGATGTGCATGGCGCGTCGCCAATAGTCGGCTGCAGGCTCGGCAGGCCCCTAACGAAGGGAGTGAAAGGCACAAATGTGAGCAGTGCAGTTAGCGTGCATCTCTGCAGCAAGCAAAGATAATGCCAGGTCCCAGCCCCCGCGTGGATCAGCGCCGGTGCCTGTGCCGGCCTCGCCAAGGAACGAGCGGAACTCAACAACGGTCTCGTGCGGCATGGCGTAAAGAAGTCTGCGCATTTTCCTAGCCACTATCAGCACCTGTGCTCGGTCCATAGTCTGCTACGGACTGTGATAGTAGGGCCACACTCCCTCTGAGGTGGCCCAAACCTGGAAAAGAATCTCCTAGCGGTCAAAACTGTCCTCGCTGACATATCGTGGAGCTGGTGTCTCGAAGTCCTTGGGTTGCCGCTCTGTAGGAAGAGTAACCACAGGCTGGGAAGGACGAGGGATGGGAAAGGCACCGAGAAGAAGGAAGTCGCTGGGGTGGAAGTCAGGCGACAATTGAACGTCAGGAAAACGGGATGTGTGTGGGGGCCGAGATCTCGTCTGCAACTGGCGGAGACGCTCTTGAAGTACACAAATCTCACGTTCGGGGGAGTCGCTCTCCATGCCTGGCATATCTGGATCCTCATCCCAAGGATCAAGAGATGGCGGGTCAGCTCAAGCTCCTCTCTTTGGTGCTCAAGTTGACTGTTGTGTAGAGGGTGCAACACCGGCAGGTCCCTCAGAGGTCTGCCGTGGGGTCGTGGACTGACCCCAAAGAAGCTCAGTGAGTGTACAGATGGCGTTAGTTTGCTCCCACAGTAGGCAACGCATCTCGTCTTGCTGGCTCCGCAGGTCCTCAATAACCTGTGAACGTGGGCTCATGACCCCTGAGGAGGAAGAAGAGGGATCTATTATCCTCTTTCCCTTGTCACCAGACGGCGCCATGTCACCGCTCATAATGGGCCGCGACGTCAGCTTGGTCAGATCGCGGAAATGTTAGCATTTCTCAATAATTTGAAACGCTAGCAACTTTTAACTCTCCGACCAAAAAAAATTCTAAGTGTCGACGTCAGCAGATGGTTGCTGACGTCAGCATGACCTCATGACATCAACAAGGAAAAATGCTGACATCAGCTCCCCTCCTCCCTTTTTTTGGTTTTTTTAGTGTCCACCCTCGCGGTTGCTGCGCGAGCAGGTGGCCGCTCCGTAGCAGCCGTACGGATGCTACGCGGAAGCTGCGCAGTAGCTTTTGCTCAGCTGCTGCTGCTGCGTCGTCAACTGTAGCAGCAGCCGCACGGCTATGTGCGCAGTAGTGGTAGCAGCTGAGCGTTGCTACTGCTATTGCTGCTCGCTGCGGTTGCTGTGCGCTGCTCCCGCCGCCGCGTGCTACTACCGCCGCACACTACTAATGCGTTGTTGCTACGCTACTACTCTGCTACACTGTTGCTGCTGGTGCTACTCAATGGTGTTGCAGCTGCATGCCGCTACTGTCCACTGCTACTGCCACCGCCATTGCGCAACACTGCTCCTGCTGCGCGCTGATGCTGATGCGCGCTACTGCTGTTGATGCCCGCCGCCACCTCCTACGACAACGGCCTGTTTTTGCTGCTGCTAGTGCCAATGTTGGCAGCTGCTGGCAACTACAACCTGCTGCAGCTGTCGCCTGCTGCTGCTAGCGGCTGCTGCTGATGCACTCTCACGTGATGATGGCGGGTGACATCGACGGCAGTCGGCTGTCGTCGACAGGTCCCTGTGGATCTGCTGCAGCGGTGACTCTCACTACTGCTGCTCGGCTACATCTCTGTCGCAAAACTTGGCAAGAAATTTCTCAGCGCTCTCATACCATGAGAAAATGCATGGAAGCTTCCTAGCAACACTGCCGCTGACTAGGCATTGGTGCCAGATCACACGGTGACGACAGTCACAAGTCGTGCACACAACGGCAAGGGTCTGGCTAGGAGACACAAGGTAAAGTGTCATCACGCTTCAATAGCATTTGCAGAGAGAGATGAAAAATGACAGGTCCATGGCAGAAGTACCTGTCACGGCGCACAGTGGGTGTCGCACGCGGCAGCACACGATCTGTCCTAAAACCGGCCCAAAACCACTGTTTTGGCAGTAACTCTGCGCAGACATCTTAGAATGCTACGCTGTCTGAACCTAGACGTGCAGAATCCCAAGCCAGATGTTGCGACTGTCACATGCATGCATCCGGCATCAAACGGTGGACACACAATGCAAAAACATGCAAATCAGGCCCACGCCCAGTCCACTGACAAACTCTTGCATCCTGCACAAAAACTGCAGGAGATCCTGAGCAGCGTCCAGAACTCTGGAATGGTCGTCGGTCAGCTCCAAGCGGGTAGTCCACCACCAGACGACGCACCGGTACCGTCAGGATCCGCATTAGGGATCTACACGAGTATGGACATGGCCGAGTGGTCACAGTAAACTGTACAAGTCGACAGGGACGTCACAAATCACAACAAGAACAAGTGTATGCCACGGCGCAACGCGGATGACGCACGTGCTAGTTTTTGTCTTTCCAAGAGCAAGCCCAAAACCACATTTTTTGCCGGAGCTTAACGCATAGCCACCAGAATACAGGTTCACATCAACCTGCTGACTCTTGAGCCAGGCGCAATTACTGTACACATGCATGGGTTTAGCAACAATTGGTGGATGTAGAATGCAAAACATGCAAATTGGGCTCAAGGGCAAGTCCCACCGGAAAAATTTAGAGACTAAAGGAAAATTACATACCTCCCTAGCAAGCAACATTGATGTCACAGCTGCATGTGTTGGTGGGTGGTGCCACTACCCGGTGTTGCTCCGGCTATGACGGGAATGGCATCACAGATCTGCACAAATATGGATACTGCTGAGTGGTCACAATATCCTCTGGCATGTGTTGGTGGGTGGTGCGAGAAAAAGGGTCAGGCACTTAAATCACAGTTCATTGTTCATAATCTGGGGATTGTCTGTTGGGCATAAATACTCTGGAGTCCATGGTTTCGGTCGATAGATCCGCCGTGCCCATACTCAAAAGCGAAGTGACGGTGGTGTCCAAAGTCGAAACCGACATGCATGCGGTGTCCATTGTCGGAAACGACATGACAGCGGTGCCCATGGTTTTCGTTGTGCGAGACAAAAACGAAAATCATGTCTATTGTATCTACTATTCACTCCAAGTATTCAGTCTTCATGGTCTTGCATGTCGTAAACGAACCTCTCATGTTGCCAGCCTGGCTTTGCAGCCTCTGCTTTGTTTTGTCCTTGCCATGCATGTGGACCAATATCGTTGCGCAGTAGCTGACGTTTGCGCGTCGCACGGAAGAGGACATTGATATCGCCAATGAAAGCACGCCGAATGGACGCGGCCATCGCCAATCACGTATTGTCCACGGTGGAATTTTCCGGCGTCGTGCGCACCATCAACGGATGTTGGCGGCATGTGCCGACATCCACTTAGGGTCACGCGAACAGGTTCAACTAGTGAACCTGGTTTTTGTACCGGTTCGTACTATGAACGGGTACTAACGTGTGTATTTTAGGTGCTTCTCCGTCAGTACAATGCGCTGAGTATACTCCAACTGTCAAACTTTGACTAACACGTTGGATCGACATGGACAACGACGTCCGTCCAAATGGCCCGGCACATCATGGATGGGGTACTCTCGTAGCGGACCCCCGGGCGACGCATCGGGCATGGGTCGCATTGAAGGAGCGGTGGGACCGCAATGTAGCACGCAACCGAGAGTTGGGAAATGAAGAACCAGCATGGGCCCGAGCTCCTGTGACTCCGGAGCACATGGCTTGGAACTTGGGAGTGCCCATGCCGTGTAGTAGGCCGCCCAACTGTCCCGAGCCATGGGAGCCGTGGACATGGACTGAGCCACTGAGTCCATAGTGGGCATTCGTTGATGAAAGTACGGGCATGAGAGTTTTATTGCATTGACAATCCAGGGTGTGCGAGTATTACTTGAGTGACAAATATGGGCATCTAAGATCGACATGGACAACGACATTTATTGCTCTAACACTTCGGGGTATGCGAGTATTATCTCAGTGACAAAACATGGGCTTCCGAGGTTTATTGCGTTTACAATTCTGGGTATGCGAGTATAATGTCACTGAAAAGTATGGGCTTCTGAGTTTTACATCATTGACAATTGTGGGTATGTCAGTATTATCTTCGTGACAAGTATGGGCTTCCGAGGTTTGTTTCATTGACAATTGTGGGTATGTGAGTATTATGTCAGTGAGAACTATGGGTTTCGGAGGTTCATT
>SZWC01002931.1:0-55911 GCA_023375785.1 Penium margaritaceum | reverse complement strand
CAATTGAGGCCAAAACTATTGCCTCACTCTCTGACCAGATTTTGCCATCCTTGGAACCAGTTGCCTCCACAGTTTCAGTCTCTCCAAAAACAGTTGGTGGTGTGAACCAGCCACTGCTAGGGACCCTCCAGGGTGCACACTCACCCTCAGGCCAACAAAGGGTTATGGGCCCACGCCTCTAAGGGGTTCAAAGCCAGCTTGATTTCACGCTTCCAATAGAAAGACATGGCAACCAGCGAGCAAGAGAGCAGCCGCGCTGTCCTTAAGTTTGATGGGACAGGCTTTGCCTTGTGGAGGTGGCAGTTTGAGGTCTTCCTTGACGATAAGGGACTGCTTGAGCTCGTAAAAGGTGATGAGACTGCTCCGCCGGAGACTGCAACGGCTGAGGTGAAGGAGGCATGTAAGAAGCGCAACAAGAAGGCGTTGGCGCTCCTTGTGTCCGCGTTATGCCCGCCACAACTTGGGCACATCCAAGGATGCACCCTGGCCGCAGACGCATGGTCAAAACTCTGCTCCATCTACCAGTCAAGCAACCTTGCCAATCAGCTCTTCATCTTCAAACGGCTCGTCACCCTCCGAGCCAACGAAGGCGACAACATCATGGAGATCATGCAGCAGATTGAGTCCCTCGCAGCGGAGTACGTGGCCACGGGTTGGGAGGTTGAATCTCAGTTGCAAGCTATGATCCTCCTTCTGGCCTTGCCAGACAGTTGGAGTCCCATGATCACAGTCCTTGGTGGCTGGCCTTCCGACGAGCTGAAGTACCCAAAGGTTGCTGAGTACGTGCGCAATGAGTGGATGCGACGTGGCGGTCGAGAGAGTGCAGCGGCATCAACTTCAGCTTACACAGTTCATACTCAAAGTGGAGGCCGAGGCGACAAGTGGAAGGGTGCCAAACAGGGCACTAAGAAGGGTGACAAGAAGGGGGAGTGCTTCAACTGCGGCAAGGAGGGCCACTACGTGCGCAACTGTCACAAGAAGAAAACAGATCGGTCGCAGTGGGGCGGGAAGAAAGATGAGCACGCCCTTATAAGGGTGCACACCGGATCTGATCCACGGATCTGGAGTTGGATCCGCATCCGCGGATCGGATCATGGTGGTGGATCCGGATCCGCGGATCCGGATCAGGATCCGCGGATCCTCGGACTCTCGGATCCTTGGATCCATTGGACCGCGGATCTGTCATTTTGGTCGTTTTTTTCTTTAGGTGACCCTGCGAATTGGGAAAAGGCAATTATCACAAAGTCCATGATTTTGCTCATCATCTCTTGTACATCCTTTACTTTCACATTTTCACCCTATGTCAGTGGTCCATTGTTGCACCCACAAGCTTTGTCAGATGTTCGTTTGAAAGCCTGCTGTTTGTTTTTAAGCTTCCACATAGCACAGTACTGATATTGCTAATCATTGTAATTGCACTTGTGCTCATGACTATGGTGCACTATTTCATTCAATACATAAGTGTTCAATATGCACGCAGGTATCAAGGTGCACAACGTCATCCATTGCATCAAGGTGTACTTTGTAAACAGATGTTAAGGTGCACCATTCCATTCAATGCATGAACAGGTCATACATTTGATCTGAGCAAATGGGCAAGTGCATCAAATAGAGCATAGACATGTACCATCACTGAAGAGAAAGATGAGCTTTTGTTCTGAAAAATTGTACCACAAAATTGCTTTTTGAGATCTCTCTACATTTCTACGACATCCTCATCCCCTCCCGTGTTGTCCCCCCCATCCCCTTCCCCCCCCAGGCCCAAGTCCCCCATGTCCTCATCCTCCTCGTCGTTCACAAAAAGGCTTAGCCCTTCCAACTCCTCTGCTGCTGCTCCAACTAGGGACTCTCGAGCCTGTCGCCGAAGCTCGTTCACACGGTCCTCCTCATCCTTCAACTCCTTAGCCACCACGCTGTGTCGACTGACAGGGAAGTCCCGAAGCGTAGGCTCGTTGATCCAGCTCTTCATCGTCAAGAGGTTCTCCACGGTCAGGTGGGCCAAGGAGTGCCGGAAGTCGGTAATGACGTGCCTGCCCAGAGAAAACAAGCGCTCAGAAGGCGTGGAAGTGCCAGGGACGCAAAAAATGTCCATGCCAAGCAGATAGAACGTGGGAAACTGCCTGTGCAACTTGCTGTAGTGCTTCAGAATGTTGGTCTTTGGATGCTTCTTGTCCAGCTTGCTCCACCTATCCACCTCTTCCTCCAGACCCGTCAGCTGCACTTCAGCTGCAGGTGGCGGGACTGGCGTCTCAAACATGTTCGCCATTGGGTCAGCTAGAGCTGCTAGCAGGAGTGCGTCATCCTCTGCTCTCTGCTGCTCTGCCCGCGGGCGTAGCTGCCGAACGGAGGTAGACGTGGAGCTCTGCGCTCCAGAAGACCCCTGGCTGTTGTTGACAGCTCCTTCACCCAATGCTGATGCTGCTGCTCTCTCCTCTGCCTCAGCATGATCTAGCTCCACCCGATCATGGTAGGGACGCATCAGCTGCAGAAGCTTCACCTGCAAAGCTGCTGCCGACCGGATCCCCATGAGACCATGGGTTTTGGTGTAGTAGCGGAGCCTGAAGTGCGGGTCTGCAGCCGTAGCCAACACATGGCGATCAGTCAGGAGGCGGGCGTACTTCTCCAGTTTTGCAAGTGCGTTCTCCAGCCCCGGCAGCAGGCTAGCCAACAGCTTCTCCTTTGGATCCAGCTTCCCTGCAGCACCCCTTCTCTTGCTTTTTGCCACTGCTGCCTCTGCTTTCACTTGCCATCCTGAGAGCTTGTCAAACATGGACTCAAAGAACGGGATGCCGAGATTGAGGGTGGGGTATTTGCTGCCACTAACGTCGTCAGTGTAAGCCTTGAAAGGCTTGAGAATCACAGTCATGAGCGCAATGAGGGTCCACTCATCGGAGCTCAGCTTCAGCACCTCACCATCCCGCCCGTACCCATCAAGCCAGCTTGGCAAAACAGGCTTTAAGTGCAGCACACGCTCCATCATGTCAAGCGTTGAGTTCCACCGCGTCTCAGTGTCAAGGTGCAACGACTGATAGGTCAAACCCTCAGCCGCGGCACGGTTCATGAGTGACTGCTCACGAGGCGTGCTGCGGGTTGCAAAAACAGCGATGCTGCGTGCAGATGAGATCACTTCAGCGACACTGGGCAGGTTCATGAGGTCATTCACCGCCAAATTCATGATGTGCCCCAAGCAGCAAATATGCCCTGCCTTAACGAATGAACAGTCTGCAGCATGGATGATGTGATTGTCAATCATGGCATCGTTCGTGCTTTCATTGTCCACGGTCAAGCAGAACATCCTGTCCCAGAGCCCCCAGGATTTCAGGGCCTCGGACAAGACTTCAAACATCCTGAATGCAGTGGGACTCTCTGGTACAGCCGGGAAAGACAGAGCCACAGCCTTGATTTTCCAGTCTTCCATCCAGTGAGCTGTCACCCCAACGTACTTCATCCTGTTGTCTCCTTTCCAACCGTCAGTTGTGAAAGAAACTGCAGATTTTACCTCTGACAGCTGCCGGCGAATTCTCGTTCTGAAGGCAGCTGTAGCGAGAACGATCTGCCTGGCGATGGTCATGCGCCCTGGCATCACAGCTGCTGGATTGGCGTGCGCGAAAGCCTGCTGCAGCCAGTAGGACTCCATGCTGAGGAAGCTCACGTTTTTGTCGATGACGTGTTTCCAGACGCAAGTCTGGAAATACCTCTTGTTGAACAGGACGCCGACCGCAGCCACGCCCTTCGCGATGATGGTGTTCTCCTCATTTACGGGCGCACCCTCTTCAGCCTCGACAGCGACGGCAACCGCCTGGACAGTGGCCTGCTTCAGCGCCTGAGCGGCGGCTTCCTCCTTCAGCCGCTTGTAGATGACGGGGTGCTTGTTCCGCATGTGCTTCCACATGTTCGATGTGCACCCTTGCTTTCTGGAGTAGTTTTTGGGGTAATGGTTGCACTGCGCACGCGGGTCTTCTTTTGTCCCGGTCTTGGTGAACTCCTGCCACAGCACAGACGGTGTGCCTGTCTCTTCCAGATCCTTGCGTTTCTCGCCATGGGACTCGTCACCATTGTCGTCATCGTCGTCTGAAGCTGGGCGACGCAGTGTGCCTGACTCGTCCGCGGCACCATCGTCGGCCATGGTGCCAACGGTGGGTGTCGTCTCTGACTGACGACTCGTCAGTCAGAGACTCTGACCAACGAGTGTCGAGTGACGAGCACTCGGAGTGCCCGTCCACCCAAACAACCCTCTCAAAGCCACGAATGGCGATCGTGAGAAGACCCCGTCACCGAAAGTTGCGATGCGATGGCCAACCCGCGATGCTAAGGTTTTAAACCATTTTCCATATTTTACTTGAAAAAACTCTGGCATGAGGTAGTTCGTATCCAGAAAACGATTAAACCCAGCGTATGTAGTACGTAACATCCCACATAATGCGTGCATTTTAGTTGAAGCGAATCGTCCACATAATCCGAGCATGTGAACTGTCCACTACGGACGGTTGTGAATCGTCCGTAGTGGACAATGGTCTGTGATGCGTTTGTTGCTCGAACGAATCGGAGTGCATCTCACATGTCGGACACCGGCCATGCGCAACGCTCATGGCACCTCATGCTCCCCGAGGTGTGCATGTCACGTGCTTTATGTGCACATGTGCGATACATATATGACGTGCAGACGACGCTGACAGATGTCAGATATTTTGCCAGCTAGGCTGCCACCCAAAGCAGAACGTGTCACACAGTCAGTGGTTCGTTGCCAAATTTCGGCGTTGCATTGCATTGTATGCGGTCGCCGCACTTACAGGTCATCCACGTCATGATATGCAATCGCGTCCTGTCCAGGTGCAATCCCCCCGACGCCGGGGATAATGGCCATAGCGTTGGATCGAACTAGACCCCAGCTTGATTCCCCCCCCCCCCCCCCCCCCTTGACAAAGGATCCGCGGTTCCACGGATCGGATCCATACCGCTGATCCGGAACCGCGGATAGATCCGAGATCCGTGATCCGTAAGTAAGATCCGCGGATCCGTGGATTTGGTGTGCACCCTTACGCCCTTATGGCGTACAACTCCACCAACTTCAAGGATCCGGGAGTTGCCGTCATCGACCCCGGATCAGGCCGCCACACGCAATGCAACAGGGCGGCATTTGTCACCTACGGCGCCTCAGAGAGACGCATGAAGGTGGCCAATGGAAAAACAGAGGTGGCCGCCGGTGAGGGTAACGTCCGCATTGAGTCAATTGTGGATGGCAAACCTGTCACGAGCACAATCTACGATGTGCTGCATATGCCCAACTATGGGGCAAACCTGCTCTCTGTCAGCCGCCTTACCGACAAGGGACTTGAGGTGCTCTTCACAAAGAAGGAGGCCGTCATCCGCAAAGAGGGCAAAGGTGAGGTGATTGCGCGTGCCAAGAGGGAGGAGGACTTGTACCTGCTACGCGCGAAGATCCTCAGCAGCTGGGTGGGGTCCAACGTCGCCAATCTTGCAACGAAGGACGGAGGAGACCTGGACCTATGGCACCGCCAACTCTGCCACATTTCTCCATCGACAGTGAAGATGGCTAAGAGGGAAGTGGTGCGGGGTCTCCAAATGAGCGGCCTTGATGGAACCAAGGAGACCGTGTGTGAGCCATGCATCATTGGCAAATCAACTCGGCAGCCGTTTGTCACCAAGGGGACGCGTGCATCGGCAAAACTGGCCGTGGTACACACAGATGTGTGTGGACCACTTGAGAGCTCCATCGGCGGAGCTCGCTACTTCCTCACCTTCATCGATGACCACAGCCGGAAACTCTACCTCTACCCAATGAAGCGGAAGAGTGAGGTTCTTGCGTGCATGCAAGAGTTTGTGGCTGATGTGGAGCGGCAAACAGAGTTGAAGGTGAAGGTGTTCCGGAGTGACAACGGCGGTGAATATGCGGGGTGCCTTGGGTGGATGAAGAGCAAGGGGATTGAGTGGCAGAAAACAACTCCACACTCCCTACAACAGAATGGCGTCGCAGAGAGAACAAATCGCACAATCCTTAACATGGTGCGATCCATGTTGAGCGACGCCGGCCTTACACAACGGTATTGGGCGGTGGCAGCAAGGACAACAGCGTACATCATGAATCTCATGCCAACAAAGCCGCTGAAGGACAAGGAGAGCAATGCGTGGGAGACGCCACAAGAGGTGTGGAGCGGGAGGAAGCCGGCGGTGGGTCACCTCCGCACGTTTGGTTGTGTTGCACATGCAATGGTGCAGGCACGTGAGGGACGGAGCAAGCTGGATCCGCGTACCCGCCGGTGTATATTCCTTGGATATGAGAGCGGAAGCAAGGCGTACCGGATCTTTGACCCAAGGAGGCAGCAGATTGTGCGGAGTCGCGATGTCACGTTCGACGAGAAAAGCCGTTGGACAGACAAGGAGGCAGGTCTCTCCAAGAGGGAGGAGTGGATGCCACTCCTTGAGGGGGAGGCGCCGGAGGACGTGAATGAGGGTGACGTCCTCGCAGCAGCACCAGCCGGAGAGGATCGCCCGAGCTATGGGCGACCGGCAGAATTTGTTCCGGCTAGTTCGGATGAAGAGTCCAAAGCACCGGAGATGGACGTGGAGGCGGGGAGTCGACCGATGTCTCCAAGGTCTCCAAGAGAGGGGGAGCAGGTGCTTGGAGAGGATGGCGCCGAAAGGGGACAGCAATAACAACAACCGCCTCAAGAGCCCCGCACGAGCAACCGTGTGCAAAGAAGGACAAAAAGGTACGATGCCGACAAGGGCATCTGGACTGGGTTTGCACAAGTCTTCTTCACGCAAGAGGAGCATGAAGGAGGCACTGCACCAGAAGGTTGGGGCTGAGTGGGAGGGAGCAATAAAATGTAAGCTTGCCTCCCATGAGGAGAAAGGCTCCTCAGCATTGAGGAGCCTTTCTCCTCACCATGGCAGGAGTGAATCCAAAAAGGAACACCAAAAAGACAAGCCTTAGTGGCTTAGTGGTTAATGGTGTCCACCTCTAGAGGCACGGGCCCGGGTTTAAGTCCCACAATTGTTAATTTCCATCCAATGGAGGCCAAAACTATTGCCTCACTCTCTGACCAGATTTTTCCATCCTTGGAACCAGTTGCCTCCACAGTTTCAGTCTCTCCAAAAACAGTTGGTGGTGTGAACCAGCCACTGCTAGGGACCCTCCAGGGTGCACACTCACCCTCAGGCCAACAAGTATTGCCCCACACTCACAAGNTCCAAAAAGGAACACCAAAAAGACAAGCCTTAGTGGCTTAGTGGTTAATGGTGTCCACCTCTAGAGGCACGGGCCCGGGTTTAAGTCCCACAATTGTTAATTTCCATCCAATGGAGGCCAAAACTATTGCCTCACTCTCTGACCAGATTTTTCCATCCTTGGAACCAGTTGCCTCCACAGTTTCAGTCTCTCCAAAAACAGTTGGTGGTGTGAACCAGCCACTGCTAGGGACCCTCCAGGGTGCACACTCACCCTCAGGCCAACAAGTATTGCCCCACACTCACAAGTCTATGCAAAATGTCTAGTTCTAAAACTCAATGCTTGTACTACACAAGCTTCATTTGCAATTTGCAATATTGAGGACAACATTACTTTATGCCAACATATGTACTTGAACTTAAGTGTGCGGCCTGCTACACCCAGACTTGTCGCCAAAGCAGTCCCAACTCCTCACTTGGAAAAACTTGAGGGAAATTGTGCTCAAGAGTTAGTACTACAACCATAGCTGAATCCTGATAACAAATACGTTAACACCGGGAATGAGCTCAGGTAAAAGAATCCTCCCAGACTAACCTAGGCCACCACCTCTTTGAGGCTTGCTACTCATTCTACTACCCAAATGGAATATCTCACTATTTTTTGGCATTTGAAGTTTTCTCTGGAGCCCTACCAGACGGATGACGGCTTCAATCCTGAGCATTTCCCATGTTTTCCAAAAACTGGTTTAAAAAAGATGTGCACGTTTTGGATTGCACATGATCGCCATTTTCAGCGTCTGGCCGCTCATTAAGCAACCCGCCGTTGCGATGACCTCAACAAGGCATTGCAGAGCATGACCCAGGTACGGATGCGGCAATGGTCAAAGTGGGCCACAGGTGTTGATGGCAGCAAGGAATTGTCTATAATGACGACATCAAGGCCGATAAAAAACACATCCTTCCTCCATGATATGCAGATCTTTGAGAAGGGCATAAAGTTGAACGACTAGCTTGATTGCATGGAGCACGTGCAAAGCCTCCAGATGGCTCTACTCCGTGAGTGGGACGTCCTTGCCATGACGTGACTAGAGGACAAGGTCTTCAAGTACGTGGTTAGGGAGTGGGGAACACAGCAGCCACACCTTGATTGGCAACCTATACTATGCGAGGATTTGTGCGCTATCATGCGCAAGAAATGCATCCAGTGTGAGGAGGTGCAATGCTACTTCTATAATATCAAAGATTTAAGGTAGTCAGGTAGCTCGCTTGAGCCCTACTTGAACGAGTTCATCGTACTCGTTGAGGAAGCCAAAAGCTTCAATGAGGGCAATGGTACCAAGACCTTCAAGTACCCAGAGTCCTCTCTGTTGTAGTACTTGTGTGATGGCCTTGCTAGCAAGAAGCTATTGGAAAGGACCACCACAATGCAACCGGCCACGCTTGGACAAGCAAGAGGGTGATACGCGACTACATGAGTGAAGTGTATTCAACAAGCCCAAAGCTCTACTCGGATGCAGACCAAATGTACATGTACATCAAGACCGCGACATGCCTATGGACGCTGCACGGGCCGGGGGATCAGACGGACAACAGGGTGGGGTCAAGGGTAAGCAGCCCGTAATCCCTCTGGTTAAGAAGAATAGTAGGCAGAAGGCCCCCAACCACAAGCGTTGACATGATAATGACGAGCTACAAGCGTCGCGTAAGGGTTGCAACACATATTTTTGTGAAAGACTCTGCCATAACTCTATATAGACAGGCCACTTTAGAGCGTAGTGCTCTGAGGCTACTCAGGGTGGACAAGAGGCCACGACATTGGCCGCAGTCATAGCACGTGGTGGAGAGGGGGTAGCAAGAGGTTGAGGACAAGGTCGTGGACAAGACTGCGGCCGTGGCAACGAGCCCGACCGTGGAAAAAAACAAGGTCTTGGTGCAGATTGTTCCCATCCCTGAGTGACGTTAGTGAGGAACACTCAGGGATAAAACTAGATCACAAGTGTCAGTTCATATTGTCAAATGAGGAGCTTAAACAATTTGAATTTTTACGAGTCCAAATCTCTCTGTTGTTTTCTCCCCTCTTGTTGAACCTTATTCTACACTTGTTAATTGACATTGTCCACTAAACCTTGTATTTTTTGGACAAGATGCATGATCAAACATGCATAGTGGTGGTGACACCAACCACCATGCAAGAGTTGTGCTATGTAATGATTGAGGGAGATTCCCTCTAAGCGATGAGCTCAATCACGTTCCCTGTACCTTTAGTCAACGATGTCAACCCAGTCAAATTTAAAAGAGTGGAAGGTGCTAGCCAAATTTGCATGTAGCCATAAGATGTGGACTAAAGTGGGTGAATCATGGAAGTTGCGGTGCTCGCTGTATTGATTCCGTGTTGACCACAAACTTGGCTTGCCATAATCAAGCCTGTTCACTTGGAAGAGCTAAGGCAACATAATGATGCAATTCAAAAGACACCTAAATGGTGCACCTGGAAACGTGCTAGCTGACACTGAAGAGGATGATTCCTTTGTTAGCCTTAGATTTAAACAAAAGCTCAACATAAAGTATGAGCCATAAAATGCCATTGTTTTCGTCGGTGACAACCATATGGCATCCTTGCTTTGTACCTACAAAGCAAAAGTTTGTATTCAAAAGTACATAGAGTGTCATATTGAAGGTACTATTCCCTCTTGAGCCAATCTACATGATGCTAGGCGATCCTGGTCTCCACAATAACAAGGTTATGATGTGCTTTTAGTCAAAGAAGTTGATCCTTCAAAAGGAACAGTGTCACTTTATGTTGATTCCAAGTATGGCATTGTCACCGATCCGACTAAATGTCCATGACAACTTGTTTGTGATAGGGTTGAAGAGACCTATTTGACTAGATTATTGATGATTCTTGGATCGGCTATAGAAAGTGGAGGACGACCTGAAGGAAGACATACCACAAGATTTCAAATCTCCATTGGTAGAGTTCTTGTATGTATTCTAAGACTCACCGGTTGGACTTCCACCAGAAGAGCACATGGGCCACACAATTTCGCTACAACCGGAGGCGACCTTTCCGTTAAGACCCACGTATTTCCGTAGTCCACCGGCAAGGCGAGCCGCCAAACTTCAAAGAAAGGACTACCTTGCAAAAGGGTTGATGGAGCCAAGTAGCTTCCCGTATGGTGCATCGATTTGGTTTGTGAACAAAAAGGACAGTGGTTTACGCATGTGTGTTGACTACTCAATTCCAATGGTGGAAACTCAATTCCCCTTGCCTCAGATTGAGGACATGTTGAACCAAATCCAAGGGGCAAAAGAAGTTTTGTCCTTGGACTTGTCTCAAGGCTACCATAAAATCCGCATCATGGATAATGGCATGCCAAAAAACCGTTTTGAACGCACATGGGAATTAATCGGTTTCGGGTCTTTTGCTTCGGGCTAGCAAACGTCCCGACAACCTTCGACAGAGAAACAAACCAAAATTCTGTTAAGGAACTTGGTTAGTTTGTCTTGTTCTACCTGGACGCCATCTTAGTTGTCTCCAAATCAATAAAAGAGAACTGAGAATATTTTCACGAGGTCATTCCAATAATTTGGGAACGGAAGCTCAGTGAAAAAGTGAGCAAGTGCATGTTTGTACAAGATGAGCTTGAATACCTTGGATACATAGTCGACAAGGACGGTATCTATGTCAACCCACAGAAGATCCAAGCCATGGTGGATTGGCCATACTTAGAAAACGTCGGGCAGTTGAGGTCATTTGTTAGCCTTGCAAATTATTTTTATAGTTTATGCGAGGGTGTTTAACCGTGGTATCTCCGCTAACCAGGCTCATGTGAAACAACGTGCATTGGAAATGGACATTGGACTACGCGAAAACGTTTCTCAAAGTCAAAGAGCTTCTTATCCACAAGGCCCATCTTAGCTCTTTTGGATCCATTACAATTGTGGGGGGTACGATGTGATGTGTCATTAATAGGATAGGATAAATCCTATTATAGAATGGTCATCTAGCTGCGCATGAGGGAAAGAAGCTCGTTCCTATGGAGAGTCAGTAGACCATTGGGGATCAAGAGCTTCTTGTGTTTGTACACACTTTCAAGATGTGACGTTGCTACCTCGAGAGCGTTAAGGGGGTGTGAAAGTCATGACCGACCACAAACCATTGGTGTTTTTTTCAAACGCAACCAAATCTGTCAAGACGACAGACGCGTTAAATTGAAGACCTGAGCCGATTCTTGTTCACATGAGAATATTGGCCATAGTGCATCAATGTGGCCGATCCACTGAGTCGATAGCTTGTGAAGGTAAAGCAACCACCAAGGTTGGTGTGAGTTTGATGGCCATTGTGACAGCTAAAATGCAAGCTAGATCCCCCCACATCCCTGCAACAACCACCTCGAGAGATTTTCCACTACAACGGCTTTGTAAACAGGACCCACAGAGGATACTGTGTGGATTTTTGGTTTCAAGACTATCCAAATCTGGACAAGGACAGATTGGTAGAGGCTAAACAAATCTTCTTACACGAAGAACGGGCTGGTGCGCCAGAGTCTGAAAACCTTTCAGGACATACTATCTTCCAGTTACACGACTAGCCAATCGTAGGTCATGTGGGACCTTAAAAGACCGGATATGAACTCTTGGACCACTATTGGTAGCTAGGATGAAGTGTCTATGTTTGTAAGTATTGCATAACATGCTGTCCATGTATTCAGAACAAGGTTGGAACAAAAAGACTGTTGGATTCCTCCAACAACTTCCCATCCCTAGGACTCCAAAGGAGTGCACCAGCATGGACTTATTAGTCTTTTGGACACGGCCCATGACCACGATGCAATATTCATGGTTGTGGATCTTCCCATAAAGATAACAATTTTTATCCCTACAACCACTGACGTGAACGCAGTCGAGACCGCTCGTCTTTTCTTCAATGGTGTCATAATGTACCACTACTTACTGTTGTGAAATGTATCCAATGAATATGGAAAACTTGCTGGTAAGTTTTGGCAAAACACACACGAGTACTTCGGCACCAAGTCTCAAATTTCAACACCATAACACCCTCAAAACAATGGAAAGACAAAGCATATTAATCACCTAGAACATATGCTCCGCATGTACGTGGACCCTACCATAAATGATTGGGACGACTTCCTAGCACCGACAGAGTTTGCGTTGATCAACTCGGTAAACGATTCCACATAGTTCACACCGATTGTGTTAAGTTGTGGTCGACATCATGTGGTGCCCTCTTCCTTGGTGAAGAATAGGAGTATAGGACAGGTTCCTCCTCCTCAAGCCTTTGCTATGTGCATAGACTCCTTATTACAGGAGGCGAAGGGTCACCTTCAAGTTATCTTGTAATGACAAAAGGCATTTGCCAAAAACATTTGTGAGGTCTTGTTTGACATTGGCGAAAAAGTGCTTCTTAGCACTTAAAACTTTGGCGAAGTCACCAGAGGCACAAAAACTTCAACAGAAGCTGACTGGGTTGTTTCCCATCATTTTACGCATGGAGCCTGTGGTATACCGATTGCTGTTTTCAACGAATATGAAGATACATGACGTGTTTCATGTGAGTTTTTTGGGTCCATTTATAACAGAAGGAACCGTTCATCTACCACCATCATTTCTTGTTATTGAAGGATAATAGGAGGTTCTTTGCCTACTCCAGCACCAAGGGTGTACACTCCGGTCACGGGTTGTCAGGAAATAATCCTTCATTGAGCCGGTTGTGAACCTGAACATAACTTATGGGAGCTCAAATCTTGCTTGCAAGAGTAAGCTAGGAGCTTGTAGGGATCGATGCATGGCTAGAGGCGCCACTTGAACGCGACAATAGTGGGCGGCATTCATGGATAACGACCATAGGAGGTTGGGAATACCCAACTTGGTTGTTGCGAGCACACTCTAGCCAAACAGGAAGATGCCGCAAACCGTGTTCACCGATGAGCTGCAGCTTAGGTCCAAGTGTCATGCATGTGTTCATGTCTAGCCAGTGATTGATTTTTTTTGTCTTCTCTCACAATGTTGATTTATGGCTACCCCAGTGAACTTTCAATTCAACGATTAAGTTTTTACACAATTGTTTTGATGCTGTTTTTGGTGCTATGGAATTGTTTAGGGGTACCTTTACATTCAACAAAAAGAGGGGGTAGACCATTGAATTCGACGACCGGGTATGTTTAGTTTTTTGTTTCAACGAGGGTGCTGGCTACATATGTTTTCTTTCCTCACTTCAAGTCCGATAGCTACGACCATCCAACTTTTCGATATTTTGAACGATTGAGTACTCGTCGCTCTCCCATTTGACGTTCACTGCACATCTAACGCAAGGTGAGGAGCAGACGGTGGTCTCAAAAACCACCAGAATGCACATCAAGGTGCATGAACTTGTGGGGCAATGCAATTTTTTTCTGCATTGCCCGAATGAAAACAATTCAAGGCATAGTGTCCAGTTTTCTATGTGACATGAAAGTAGGGATAGACCATTCAAGTCAATGAAACACCTTCGGAATGAATTTGGTGGTACTTTTGAATTCAACAAAAGTCCGTTTTTAACAAGACTTGACTACTAAAGAAATAGTTAACATCAAAATCAAAGTTTACTAGGGTATGTGGCACTCTCACTTGTTGGTTATGAACCGGGACGACTCATGATTACTGGGAAGGAATGTAGCGGGAGGGCCGTTCCGGCCCTCTCACCTTGCAATAGCAAGGGGGTTGCTCATATCCACCCCTCGCAATTGCAAAGGTTGGACAATGGCCAGCCACCCGCAAGCTACCTGCCGGCCGGCTGGGTGGCCAGCTGCCAGTTAGGTGACCGGCCGGCCACCCGTTGGCAAGCCACCAACCGTCGATCAAGCTGATGGCTTGATCGGCGGCTAACAGGCCACGAGGACCTAGAGGGCGAGGCTCGTGGCCTCATGCCCTCGCTCTTGCTTGCTCTCCTCACTCGCAAATGCGAGCAAGGATGAGGGATAGAGCGCAAGCAAGAGCGAGAGCTACATGAGGAGATTTGGCGCAAAATCACCAATCGTGCCTCACACGCTTTGATTTCATGCCAATACATCACAAAGCAAAATCGAGTTTGTTCATGATGATCTGCGAGTTTCTAAACCAAAAAACTCATGTGAACTCACAAGTTCAAGGTTCTACCTTCCTCTTTTGGGACCTAGAACAAGGGGGCAAGGTAAAAACGAAATTGGACCTCCGGAGACCAAAAATATTCAAGTTCCCTACATGGCTAGTTGATGACGGTTGCCTCCAAGAGCGACGCAAAGGGGACAACCCCTCCAGCAAGATCTAAAGGCCATTCTACAAAATCCAATGATGTCTTCTGTGCAAGAGCTGGAAGCTAACTCTTTACAACATGGAGGCTTGATTTCATTCACACACAATTGAGAAGTCCACCGTAACGCATTGAAACATCGATATGGTTTGTGACACTTATGTTGACCATTTTAGAAAGCGGTCCAATGTGCCAGAACCTTCAGGAAAAAAAAAGTGGTCTGGGCTTATGACCAAAATACCCTCAGCCGATCTGTTGATTTTTGCGCATCTCTCATTGTGCTCTGTTGTGTCCTCCCGGCTTGTGTACATTGGCATGCAGATGACTGATGGCAAGACACATCGCTGCTAGAGTTTTGTCTGATGGAGCCAACGTACGCCAAGGCCTACACGCAATTTGCTGGAGCCTCCTCCCTCCAATAAGGGTGCCACAAAATCCACGGATCCATGGATCCAACCCGAGGATCTTGGATCTCGGATTGATCCGCGGATCCGGATCCATCCTCAGATCCGATCCGAGGAACCATTGATCTGGCCTCTTTCCGCGCGGGGGGAGGGGGGGGGGGGGGGGGGGGGGNTCGAGTTCGACACCGGATGACCTTGGAATTCAAAGTTGGGAGGTGGACGTAGGGAAATCTCTACCACCTCTCGCACGATTGGTCCATATCGACTACACGACCAGCCAGCAAGGCACAGTTGATTAGGTGATATTGACCACCTCACCAGATGCCATGCACAACTCCACTATTGAGGATTAATGCATGTGAGATGGACCTGTCCACCTCATCAGCTTTCTTCTGTGTGAAGCATATGTGCTAGACCTATCCACCGCATGACCTTTCACATGCGTGATGCATCTTTGCTGGACCTGTCCACCTCATTTGCGCCTCGCATCGTTCCGTTACACATGGCAACCTCGAATCCATCCGTTGTGGTCGAGGTTCGTTGAATGTGCTATGAAGATGTTTGGTTATCCAGAGATTTTCAGTAATTCACAACGCAATGTTCAATTTGGGAACACTAGACAGGTGTACGGATCGTGTAACTTTGGGGTTTCCGGTGGTCAAGCCCATTGTTTGGTTTTTAGGGTTTTATCTGTCAAAATGCAACAACGTAAGTGTCCTCGGCTTGGACAAGTCACGGTCAGTCCCGTCTTGCTCCGCTCTGTTGCAGTAGCGGGGGCAGTCTAGCACCATCGAGCTCCTACACGTCTGGAAACGACCTTAGTCGCTTTCACCCGTGCACACCAACACCCGCACACCCACACACCACTCCGCCATGGCTGAGACGTGCTCCGTTGCGCCAAACCGCCCAGCCAATGAGGATGACAATGAAGGAGACAGCAACGAGCTCAAGGAGGCTGAGGCAGGTCACAAGCGGAAACGAGGCAGTGAACAGTCGGTCATCTGGACAGAGTTCACGAAGGTGGCCAATATTCCAGCCGATGACCCTCAGGCCAAGTGCAATTCCTGCCCCAAGACGTTTTACTTGCAAGCAAGGGTGCACTTCCAACATGTGGAAGTACCTACGCCTCAAGCACAACACGATTTGGAAGAAGTTGAGGGAGCTACAAGCGTTGCAGGACCTCGAGAAAGCTACAACAGCAGCTGTGAACGCCACCATCAAAGCAGTAGGGATGAATCCTCAGAACACGGTCATTGCCCGTGGTGTTGCTGTAGTGGGGGCCACTTTTGACAAGCGGTACTTCCAGACGTGCGTCTGGAGTCACGTTATTGACAAGAACGTCAGTTTTCTGGCAATGGAGTTGACGTGGCTGCAGCAAGCGTTCTGGCACGCCAATCTAGCAAAAACCCTGCCGGGTCGCATGACGATTTCGCAGCAGATTGTCGTCGCTGCCGCTGCATACCGTGCGCGCATCAAGAAGCTGCTGTCAGAGGTATATTCAGCCATCAGCTTCACCACTGATGGGTGGAAAGGGGAGAACTGGATGAAGTATTTGGGGGTGACAGCGCACTGGATGGAGAACTAGTGCATAAAAATACTTTATCTGTCATTTCTTGCAGCACCCAAGAGTCCAACTGCAGTGAACGTGTTTGAACTCTTCTTCTGTGCTCTGAAAGCCAAGGGGTTGTGGGAATTTTTTTTTTTGCCTCACTGTTGATAATGAAAGCATGAACGACAGCATGATCGATAACCACATCATACCAGCTGACGGTTCCATAGAGAGGGCAGGACACATCCGCTGTCTGGAGCATATCATGAACCTCGCTGTGCATGATTTGCTCAAAATTCCGCCTGTCAATGTGATCATCGGCAAGGCCAGAGCCATTTCCATCTTTGCCACACGCTCCACCCCCCCCGAGCACAGTCTGATGAATGCTGCAAGAGCTGCTGGTTTGTCTTTCCAGACGCTGCACCTCAACACAGAGACGCGTTGGAACAGTACCCTGGACATGATGGTCAGGGTGCTACACCTGAAGAGTTTGCTGCCCCACTTGGCTGGATGGCTATGGGATGGACGGCAAGGTGCTGAAGCCGACAACTAATGAGTGGAACCTCATCGCCCTGCTGACCCTCATCCTGAAGCCATGCAAGGCTTACACGTATGATGTCAATGGGAGCAAGTATCCAACTCTGAATCTTGTCATCCCATCTTTTGAGAGCGTGTTGGAGAAGCTGAATGGGTGGAAGGTGAAAGCACTGGAAGCAAAGGTGAAGTAAAAGAGGAGGGGCATAGCAGGGCGGCTCAACCCAAAGGAGCAGTTGATCCTCGACATCCACCCTGGCCTAGTGGATGCAGAGAAAAAGCTGAAGAAGTATGCTCGCTTGCTGTCTGTTTTACACGCACTCGCCACAGCTCTAGACCCTCGCATTTGCATGAGGTACTATGAGCGCACGCATTGGCTGATGGAGATTAGCAGTGCAGCAGAGCTCCAGTTAAAGGTGATGGAACTGCTCCGCCCATACCACAAGAAGGTGGAGGCACAGAGGGCTACAACAAAAGCAGCAAAGGCAGCGGCAGGAACCCAGGGCAGCCAGCCTACACAAGAGAGCTCTATTCCTACAGCAGCATCGTCATGCAATGTGACTTCTGTGTCACCTGCTGTGCCTGCTGCTCTCTGCCAGCTGCGTCCACGACCTGAGCGGCAGCACAAGGAGGACAACGTGGTGTTGAGGGCAGCACTTGCAGATCCTATGGCTGACATGTTTGAACTGCCCGAGGTTTCTGCTGCTACTACTGCTCCACCATCCTCCCTGGAGGAGGAGGTGGAGCAGTGGAACAAACTCCCAAAGAAGTCTCCACTCTGCCACATTCTGAAACATTTCAGGAAGCTCAGGAAGAAATTCCCAACGCAGTCCCTTGCGGCTGCTGACGTGTTTGCTGTTTCTGGCACATCCACACCATCTGATCGCCTTTTCTCTCCTGGCAGGCAGGTGATAATCAACTTCAGGCACTCGCTGGCCCATCTGGTAGTGGAGAATCTACTTACTATGAAGTCATGGATCAATGAGCCCTCCCTCTTGGATTTCCCAGTTAGCCGACATGGGATGGTGGCTAAGTAATTCACGGATGAGGAGGAGCGCACCAAGGAGCTGAGGAGGCAAGCAAAAGGAAGCAAACCTGGTCGGTGCCGCGGCAGAGGAGTTAGAGGGTCTCAGTATCTTTGTGAACAACGAGGATGAGGAGGAGGAGGCAAAGGGTGAAGGAGGAGGGGAAGGTTGTGATCATGACGTGATGGAGATAACATGAGCCATTGTTTTCAATCAAGTCAAATCCCTCCGCTGTTTCCTTTACCTATCTGTTGTGTATTTCTCTTTGCTTCTGCTTATGCTTCATGATCTCCCACAGAATGTTAATGGTGCAAGGGATAGTTCAGTCACTATTTATACCACATGGTGCTACTAGCACATGGTTCCTTCGGAACTTAAGTGTAGTGGAAGTGTGCACTTTGATGGTGTACACGGTGAAATTGGGAAGACGATGTTTGTGAATGTATAATGGTGGTCAATGCAAAGAGAACAGTTTCAGACTACCGTACTGTCCACTGTATTTGTTCAAAATAAAGGTTATTGATTCACCCATGAGCAGTACCAAAATCATCTACGGTTTGGGCAAATCACACTTGAAATTTAGGAACCAGATGTTTGCTACAAAAAAAAAACCAGTGCGAAAAAACAAAGAAGTCGCTCTAGAAGCCTTTTCCCTCCATGATAGCAAGTTCACGCCAACTGAACACAAAGAGAGAGTCCTCACTGTGAGGATGAAGCCCAGACAATACGATTTAAACAATGTCAAAAGCCTGCTGTGCACAGTTGTCCACCCCAATCAGACACGCCCCTTTCTGGCAGGCCTCCTCCACCTGCATTATTTCGAAGACCCCCTGACAGGGAAGATGAACGGTACCATCAAAGGCATCGCAGTGCCCCATGATGATGACGAGACGTTGCAGAACTTCCCTGCAGGACTGAAATTCCACCAGTCTGACAAATCCAGGACCCTCTTCAACGTCGCCATGTTCAGCTGCGCATACTGCGGCCTCAACCACAAGACTGCACACCACTGCATCTTCTCCCTCGACACACACAAGCCAGTCCACCGAGCAAACGACACTCTTGCCACCATCCACAAGGCAAACCATAAGTTCCCTCCCACGTGCACCCCACCCCTTCTGCTCATATCCCACTCGTCTCACTATCGCTCTTTGCACTACAGGTTCGGTTTTCAAGAACTGTGCACTCCAGACGTACCTCAATGACGACATCGGCATCATGCTCACTGGAGTAACCGCCAACCGCGAACACTTCACTTGCCTCTGGCCATGATGTGGCCCGTACTTCGGCAACAACCTCGCAGACTTGGCTGTCCACACCAACACCCCCGCCCACGTCGCAGCCCTCAAGCACAGCCTCACTGTACCAAATGCAGAAGAAACTCTCCTAGTCTCACCTTCAGCATCTTTCCAGGAACTGAACCGTACTCGTCAACGCTGGATGGCAACTCGGTACTCCTCTGCAGCACCTCCACCTGCACAATCGTCCTCCGACGCCCTCGACAACATGGAAACAGCCACGGTATCACCCCGTGCCCCTACATCAAGGGCACCACACCCGGGCAACCTTTGACACACTAACCCAAAACGCACAGCACCGGGCTACTTGAAGTGACACGCCTCCTCACGCGGACAGGTATACTGCAATCCCCTCGTCGTCTCCCCCACCCTTATACAGCTGTCCCTGTTTTTTATATCCGCTCTCCCTTTTGCAGATCCTTCCGGCACTACACGCGATCGCTCCACCTCTATCTGTCCGTTGCACCCCACACCCATCGCCACAAGCTACCTCATCAACCTCGACAGAGAGCAAGGAAACGCTCCAACCTCATACGCAAACTCTCTCCTCAGTATGACTTATTCCATCATCTTGAACCCATCCTAGCTCATGTGTCCTCTTGTCTTATAAACATTATTCTCCTTCTAGGCTTGGTATCCCGGATCCTCACCCTCCGCCCTCATAAACTTCCTCTCTCACTCAACTACTGTAATCCTCCTCTCAAACCCACTTATAACAATAGAACCCATCACACACCTTCACATTATCCATCGATATCCCACAGATCTTCATCACTAACACATCCCCCGCAAGACCTTGACACATTACCAACCCCATCATCGCAAAATGCACTACGCAAACCCATGCTTAGAGCACACACCAACAAAGCCCCCAACCTTCTGAACCCATCATCCCTCATAGACTCCACCTTCAGTACAAAGCACCAAGGCTTACACAGACCCTCTTTGCTCTACCTCCTTCACTCCACACAACAAACACGACGCTCCCACCCAAAGCCACTTGCACGTCCCCTTTACACACCTGCCCCTGACCCCAACCCCCATCAGCCTAGAGAGAATGGTCTTGTCCTGGTTGGGTGGCGCTCGCCTCTCTCTCACAGTCCCCCTGTCCCTCACTACGAACTCCAAAGATCCATCGATCTCCGAGAAGTAAAAAGAAAATTACACACACTCCAGCCCCAATCAAACGAACCGATTACGACCACACGTCTTAATATACTACACATGAACTGCAATGGTATGAACTCCACTACAAAGCAAAACAACTTATACCACTTCCTACATGCCCACCAAGTACATGTTCGAATCTTCACTGAAACACACATCCAATCGCCGCAGTCCTTACTATCGACGAACACAATGATGTATTCACATGTCCCTCTGCATCCCCGCACACAGAAAGGATTATTGTAGCAACCTCGAAACACACCTTACTCCAAAATCCCCAGATCCTCATCCCCAGCCGTGCGATCTCCTTCCGGCTCCAATGGCGCACAGACGCCATCCCCATAGTCGCAATCTACGCACCAGCCCAATCAACAGAGAGAGTGCAGTTCTGGAACAATATCGACTCCCTTCTCAGGGAATCCCCACCCCACCTCCTCCTTGGCGACTTCAATACGGTTACTCACTCTACCGAAAGGTCTCCTCCATCACGCAACATCGACTCAGACCACCTTTCTGCCATGCTGCAAAACCTGAACCTCATCGACACATTTCGCCTCTTCTACCCCACACAACATCCCTTCACATTTAAGTTCAAGCCCACAAATGCCTACTCCCGTCTCAACCGCATATACCATCATCCCAAATTACACACCACAATCTCTACCATTACCCATCTGCCACTAACCCCCCAGCTGTCAGATCATATCCAAGCCAACTTCCTCAAGCTCCTACCCCCCCACTCGCCTCATAGGGGACCCTCATTCTGGAAATTGAACACCTCAGTCCTCGAGCGACCTTTCGCCAAAAACATCCTCCCGCCTCTCATACAAGATCACTGGTTACTAACAAAACACACCCTCACATCTCACCTCAAAACCTTCAGTGAACAAGAAGCAGAACGCAAACGCAAAACACTCCACCACTTGGAACACCAACTCAAAGGAACCCATGAAGCAATACAAACCAACCCGACCACATCCCTGTTATCTAGGCTCCACTCTATCCAACAACTGCACAAGTACTACTCCTCGCGAATACATTCTCATAATGAAAAATCACTCTTGAAATGGAACACCGAAGGAAGTCGGGCCTCAGCTCTCCGGACTCGGAAGACCCCACCGCCCAAAAGCTCGTCAACCATCATGGCCTTAAGAGACAGTGATGGCTCACTTCAGTCTACCCCAGAAGCACTAGCACGCATTACACAAAACTTCTTCCAATGAATCTACCAACTGCCCGATCATATCAACAGCTTCTCTCCCATCCTCCTTCCTCAGTTAAAGAAACTTATCCCACGCCAAATCCTAACTGAGTTAGAAGCACCAATCACTCGAAGTGAAGTGGTGGAAGCAACACTCTCCCAGACGCTACATAAACCCCAGGACCCGACGGACTCCCTGGAGAATTCTACAAACTCTTCATCCCCCAGATTGCGCCCCAGCTCCTCCAGTTCTATATTCAGATCCTAGCTGACCCTTCCCAGATGGGAGACTTTGCCTCCTCCATAACAACCCTCATTCATAAAAAGGGTGACCCCTATGACATTACAACCTACCGTCCAATCTCCCTTCTGAACGTTGAGTGCAAAATCCTTGCTAAGCTCCTTGCAACTCGATTGAAAAAAGCGCTCCCCTAAGTTATTCACCACGATCAAACCGGCTTTGTACCTGGACAACACATCCAACATGCTCTCTCACAACTATATGATCTTCACCATTGGGCGACTCGCACCTCCTCCCCGTTGTACTACCTTGCGGCGGACTTTGAAAAAGCTTACGACTCCCTCAATCGAGAATACCTATATGCAGCCTTACAACACCTAGGCTTCCCTCCATCCTTAATGCGCTGGATCACACTCCTACACTACCATACCCCAACACAATTCCTCATCAACGGACACCTCACTCCCCCCATCACCCTCCACTCCGGGGTGTGACAAGGCTGCCCTATTGCACCACTTCTCTTCATCTGCGCTATAGAACCCATTGCATACCTCCTCCGGTACCACCTTCAAGGAATACCCATCGCCCCTCATCTCCGTAAATCCATCATCGGATATGCAGATGACACGACACTCATCCTCTCCTCAGAGAGTGAAATCCACACCGCAGCCCGCTGCCTTCGAACGTGTGCCAAGTATGCAGGACTCCGTACCAACTATCGCAAAACACACATCGTCCCCATCGGCACCCACACACTGCCCCAACAAACGCCCCCTTTGCAATCTCTCACTCCCCAACCCGAATCCTGGGACACTTCTTCCTGCCAGTCCTCAACTCAGAACACACATGGGATCTAATCTTACGTAGACTTGAAGCATCTCTCTCCTTCTGGCAGAAGATCAAAGCCCCCATCCAAACCAAGGCCATAGCATTCAATGCGTACCTCAACTCTAAACTCCTCTACTATAGTTATGCCTGCCTCCCTAAACCAGAACACCTTCAAAAGATCAACACCCTCTTCTTTAGCTTCCTCTCATCCAACACGCCCAAAGACGGTGATGGTCGTGGCCTCAGGCTATACTCGCTAGCAACAGCTGTCTCTCCCTCCTCAAGGGGTGGCCTTTGGGTTAAATGGCCCACGGTCCTACTAGAGGCACAGGCTGCGAAATGGATCTATTGCTTCCTTCAACGAGGCGAAGAACAATGGAAACATACACTCCTATTCTCCCAAACCCTCCCTAAAAAAGGCCACTTCTGCCTCTCTCGACCCTTCATACTACGACTTAAACACGCCACAATTCACCCCAAGTGGGTCATCGCTTTCAAACACTTCTTATCTACGAATCCGAACATCCAACCCCCAAGGACAGTCTTTGAAGAACTATCACAAGAATACATCGCATTTAACAGATTCATCCTGAAGGACAATGAACAACCTTTTGGACTGCTTCGACAAGAGCGCTGGCTCCTCACGAAGGACGTCACCCTAGGTGACGTCATAAGTCGCCCACTGTCAACTTGGTCAACTTCCCAACAGCGGACCCTTCAGACCCTGATGGAATCCTTACCCCTCTCCTGGTGACGAACCCTCGCCTTGGGACCCTCCTTCCTCCTTGCATATACCCATACTTAGTACTTCACCATCAGAGACCCGATAGGGCCACCGATTAAACTCATCTTTCATTTCCCTCACCGAGAAATCTCGTCGGCTAATCCTCGAGAAGTAGACCCAATCCACCTCACCACCCGCATCCACCCGTGGGCGAGAGGATCACAAGCTCATCACAAAGCTCTCACCCCGGTATTTGTCTCCTTAGAAGACCGCATGATCGGCCTACCGGATCGCCCAGCTATCCCAACATTCCGATTTTTTGGTAAGCTACTGTCCCTAACCAAGATATATCAATGCCTCCTCAAGTGGCATAACGTCTCCCCGTCCTATGAAAAGAACTGGCAAGAAAAATTCCCTGCCACCCAATTCGACTGGCGCACTATCCGAGCTAAACACTACTTCCTCCCCCTGGATCTTCGCCCAAGAGACGTGCTGACCAAAATCCTCTTTCGCGCTATTCCAGTGGCTAGCCGCACACGGCACCACCGAAATGGCTCAAGTACTTGCCCCTTGTGCACGGAGGAGGAAACAATTGAACATTGCTTCCTTCTTTGCCACGGACTACACCCATTCAGACAACGTCTGGTGACCTTCTTCAAAAACCTCTTTCCGGACATACCCCTCACGATCCCAGAACTCCTCCTAGGCCCCCTTAAACCCAAAGTGTTTAGTGCGGTGTGGTTCATATTTCGTGCTACCCTCTTCCATCTCATCTGGAAAGAACGCTGGGCAGACCCAACTTCCTCCCCATCCGAAAAAATCATTGCCATTCTTGGGACGGCATTCCAAAAACATATCTGGCTTGTCTGTGCCTTGCTCTCTTAAAAGAACTCATAATGTTCGTGGGCAAAGCTCAAAACTATTGAAGATGACTTCACCGCGGGCCTCATCTCCAACTACTTGATTAATGATAAGGATTGCCGAATTGCCCTCAACTCACGCTTCACGCTCTGGTGGAAACATCCTAACCTTTACCCTCCACCCCGACTCTCTCATGGGGGGCTGGGTTCAACTCCCGGGCTCTTTGGTGCTGAGGTAGCCCCCCCGCCTCAGTCGGTCACGACCAGGGGTAGAAAAAAAAAAAAAAAGCAAGTTCACGCCAAACGTGCGTGCGGGCAACCGCACTGTCAGACACACGCATGTATCGGCTCATGCAAGACACGTCAGTGTGCTTTCCAATGCAAGCACACTGACGTGTCATGTGTGAACTCGAAGTTCCAAAACTTGGAACTTCGAGTTCTTGAGCGGTGAGACTCGCTCCACCTCGTCATCTGGAGGAGCTGAAGAGGCTATAGGCAAATATCAAAAACAGGGGTTGTGATTTTGGGGGTTTGGGGGAATCACTCACAAAAACACAAAGTGCCTGATTTTGGGCAAATTCAAGGGTCACTTAACTCATTAAAAGATACTGAACAAAATCAAGGGACAGTACGGGTATGTAGACCCAAGACAATCCACAGATCAAGAAGAATCCAGATCCATCATCTAAGATGATCCGCGGATCTAGATCCGGGTCTGCGGATCCGGATCCATCATCCGATCCTGACCCGGCATTCCGGATCCGTCCTATGATCTGCCGATCTGATCCGTTGTGCACCCTTACCCTCCAATGATCGACGTGCTCAACTCTATCGGCAGGCCTCCCCGGCAGTCATGCTGCCGGCGGTCACTGCCACTGCAGATGCCGAATGCATGCATCCAGTGCTGGATCTGACTGTACCATTGCGTCTGCAGCGTTATGTTCTACTTATGGTCCAAGACTCATGTTATCTGGCATAGTTTTTACCGGGGACTAGTGTAGATGCTGCTTGGGTCTAGGCAGCTATAACTCCTCTCTGCTATTTTTCTAGATGTTTCTGACCGCACGACTGCGTTCATAACGTCGGTATCATGGTATAGTCCATGTTTTCAGGCAAAACAGACGACGTTTGAGTTTTGGACTGTCGGCCGTCTGGCAGGGCTCACAGAGAAAACCCTGCCAGCCAGAAAACAGGTCATTTTTATGATTGGCTAGAAAGCTGAGTAACAAGCTCTACAGATCTGCAGGGGAGCTAGAGCTTGGAGGGATCTCCCATTGCTGTTGATTTTGAGTTGCTAATAAGTTCTTATCAGTTTCCACTACCTTCCTGGCGCTAACTCCTTAGCACACAGTTCCTCTCTCACAGACTCAGAGCAGCAAAAGGCGGCAGCACTGCAAAGCAATGAGCGTGGGGCCATGTACACAGTAGCGATGTTGCAGCCTCAACACGCCGCTCTAGTCTAGGTTTCCAGCTTGGTATGAGAGCCAGAGCACAGCAGAAGCAGTAGATCTTAGCGCCAGCAAGGCGTAAAGGTCCTAGTCTACACCAGCTGTCCCAAAAATGTGCCCGTGAAGGAGAAACTCTGCCGGATTTTTCCTGGCAGAAGTAGCCCCGTCGGGTGGTATTGTCAAAATGCTCCCAATGCGGGGGAAATGCTGCCAAAAATGTTCTAACAGAATTGACCCCGCGATGATGGTAGAATTGGCGGACTCGTAGCCGGCAACGTCATGACGGCAGCCACGCACACGGCGACGGCGCCACAAACAAGGGGAGTAATCTCTCTTGCCTCCCCTCCCTCTCATCTACAACCTCAGCAACAACAGCCACAACAAAAATGTGTAGAGAAAATTTGCACTGAAGTGCTGGAGCCTCAGCCGCAGCAGTAGCAGAAGCTGTTGTTTTGCAGCAGCAGCCACTTCTGCGCAGTAGCTACGATAGATGCACAGTAGCCATCGCAGCAGCTGCATAGTCAGCTAGGCAGCTCAGCAGCACATAGCCGTGCAGCCACGCAACCGTGAAGCCACACGGCCACACAGCCATGCAACCACACAGCCATGCGGCCACGTAGAAACGCAGCCACGTAGCCACGTAGCCATGCAGTCGCGCAGCCACGCAGCCACACAGCCACGGAGCCACGCAGCCATGCAGCCACTCAGCCTCGTATTCACACGGCCACACAGCCACGCAACTATGCAGTCGCGTAGCTGCTACATAGCCACACAGCTACAAAGCCACGGAACCACGCAGCCACGCAGCCACGCAACATCCCTGACAAGCTGCTACAACAGTTGTAGCAATAGTAGTAGCAGTAGTAGCATCAGCCGTATTAGCATCAACACCAGTAGTACCAACACTAACAGTAGGGCAAAAACACCCTGTTGCTGACATCAGTAGACTGCTGCTGACGTCAATAGCAGCGTATGAACCTCACTACGGACGTCATTGTTGACGTTACCAATAAGGACGCTAAAAATGGGAATGAAAGGGGAAACAACAAACTAGACAAGGACAAAAGAGGGCGGGCGCATAGCTAAGAACCCCAGTGGGGAGGGGTTCTTACGTGTTTGAGGAACCTGTATCCCCCTGTCAGCAGCAGCAACAGCTGATATCAGTGTAGTAGCATCAACCACTGATGATACAGCAGTAGCTGCAACAACAACTGTAGCAGCAGCAACAGCAACTACAACAACACCAGCAGCAGCAAGTGCAGCAAGAGCAATAACAAAAACAACCCACAAGCCTCGTCTCCAGCTCATCCGACCCCTTGGCCGCCATTTGCCACCAGATTGACACACTGACGCAACAACTTACAGCACTACAGTCGCTAACACCACAGAGCCACGCCAGTGCCCCTCCGTCCTTCCTTCCTCCTGGGCATGCTAGCTGAGCTGTTTTGACGGCCACACATTATCTTGCATAGCAACAGACCCAACGCCAACGGCAGACAGTGGCATCAGTCCTTAGTCCCACTCTGGGTGCCGGCCGTAGGCCAAAGGAATTTGAGACCGCGCCCCCGCTGCTCCAGACCGGCAAGCAGTTTCGGATCTGGGAGCTTAGCTTCAGCATCTGGGCATAAGGCAAAGGTCTGTGGCCGCACTGTACTCTCCTATACAACTCCTCCTAGGCCAAAGAGCTGTGTGATGTTGGTCGCGCCGTACGCGCTCTCGTCCCGGTCTCCCCTCTGGCGTCACGCCTTGCCATCAAGCCCTTTCTCAGAGACTTCACCAATATATGGACTTAAGACCTTGTAGCCATGTGGCAGATCCTCACGCGTCCCCATCGCCTATCTAGCAAGGTTGAGACCAGCCGTCTACTTCGAGGAGTTCAACACCCTGCACATGGGGGAGGCTGAGACAGTCACCTCCTACTAGCAGGGGACAGAGGACATCCTCCGTCGCCTGGACGACTCTCCTCCACCCCCTCTCGGTACGCTCTTGACCATCAAGCACGGCATCACCGACACGTTTACTGACGTCTTTGTCCACTACACCCAGAACGTCCTATCCACGATGGCAGCCTAGGGCACTCTCATGCCCAGGCATTCAAGCTCTTACTCAGGAATGAGGAGGCTCGTCTAGAGTCGCGCGTCCAGCACAGAGAGGCATTCGCCTCCCTTGTCATCACCTGCGTGGCCGTCGCCTCTCCCGCAGTAGCTCCATCCACAAGCTCCTCATGGCTAAGGAAGAAGAAGATCAAGAGCAAGAAGGGCAAGAGCTAGCAATAGCAGCTGACCGGGTCCAGTCGTGGTTGCTCGGTTTGTCACAATTGTGGCCAGCCAGACCGCGGGTGATATACGTGCCCGCTCCCGACGGACAAGGCACACGTCATTGCCATTATGCGTCACTAGCATGAGTGCTGTCTTGCCTCCGCTGTCGTAGTTGTGGCCGCCCTAACGCCTCCACCCCGTCTGGGATCTCCACTACTCTAACAGCCACACCGGTCTTGCCGTCACTAGCTCTACAACAGCATCATCTGTAGCTATCGGCACCTCCCTTTCCATCACCGGTACAGCCCTCCTCCTTTCCGAGCTCTGGCGCTGTCACACCGCACTCGGTCGACACTCCCAGGCCCTCGACCCGTGAGCGCCAATTGAAGTAGTTCATTGCGCTCCAGCTCAGCATGCCTCACCCTCGCCCCCTGGGAAGTGCAACTTGCATCACCTCCTGATCGCTTGCCCTACCTTGGATGACTGAGAGTGAGCTATAGTGGTGTCCAACTCCCTCATTCATGTTTCCATCTCCCGTGCCCTCCTCTCTTGCCCCTCTCTGTGATGACGTTGTTTGGCTTGATGATTGGCAGCCTCGGCTTGCGCCTCTTTCCACCGTGTCTGCGTCTCGTGCTTCCTACCTCTTGACCGTTAGTGATATGGCGACCCCAGTCCAGGACCCTGTTGAGACCTAGATCATCGAATTTGTGGCCACACATCACATGAAAGCCTCTTGCGAGGCATTCAGTGTGCTTGGTCCCGTTCGCGATGTGTCCGGTGTTCAAATGGGCTCCAGACAAGTGTTACCTGTGCGTGGCGTTGCACCGGTCCACTTATCCTCTCTCTTCCTCCCGTGCGTCCGCTCCTCTGGACTTGGCCCACTTTGATGTCATGGATCCTCTGCCTACAAATTCCATCATGGAGCATGGACCCTATGTCCTCACCCTCACTTACGACTACTCTGGCTATCGTTGGGTATTTTGCCTTCGGTAGAAGAGCGATGTTACTCCTACCATTCGGAACTGGATTATCCATTCGGAGTGCTAGTGTGGTTGCTACCTTCTCCGATTCCGTTCTCATCACAGTGACAAGAACATGGGAGAGACCACGACCTTCCTTGCCTCTCGTACCATCCATCACGAGACATCGGCATCCGTCCGCATCCGCTGGTCCCTCCAGGCCGACAGCCCCGTTTGCGTCATCTTGTCCCTCCGGGCCAACAGCCTTGTCCGCGTGAGCTGGTCACTCCAGGCCAGTAGCCCGGTCGGCATCCGTTGGTTCCTCCGGGCCGGCAACCCCGTGTACGTTTGCTAGTCCCTCCGGGTGGATAGCTCCATTCGCGTCTACTAGTCCCTCGAGACCTGCAGCCAAGTCCGCCTCTACTAGCCCCTCAGACTCGCTTCCGGCTGTCCCCTCTGTGCCGTCTCCTACATTACCACACTGCACGTATGGTGCACGCGGGCAGCCTTTAACCCAGGCCATTAGTGAGTGCATAGACAGTCGTATCGTGCCCTGTGATGCCTCAACCCCCTGTCACCCCACGTGTCTCGTCCACTCCTACGGTCGTGAGTGGGGACACTGGCACCAAAGCCCTTAACCTAACCACTTCAGCCATCATTGCAAACCCCCACCGGGGATCCGCACTGGGCTACGTCATGCTTCATCAGGATCACCGACATGCCGTCATGGCTGCACTCACGCGCATCCCACCTGGGGCTTGAGACACACACGCCCTTGCAATCCGCTCCACACCACGTCCAAAGGACCCAGCCACCCTACGCGAGGCTCGTGCTTCCCTTGAGGCCACGCAATGGGATGCTACATGCACCAATGAGCTCATTAATATCGGGCCGATGAGCTTGTTGCTATCCGCCAGCACCACATGTACAACCTCGTTGATCTCCCTCTAGGCCAGAAGGCCATTGGTGCCAAATTGGTCGCTCGGTGTAAATGGAAGCTGGACGGGTCCTTGGACAAGTACACGGCCCGCCTCACAGCCAAAGGGTTTGCTCAGGTCCTTGAGGATGATTACAACCAGATCTTTACCCCAGTCGGCCGGTTCTCTACTAGCCGGGTGCTTTTGAGCCTGGTTGCCCAGTACGGGTGGGAGCCGCATCAGATGGATGTGAGCAAAGATTTCCTCCATGGATTGCTGGAGGGCAAGGAGCTCCACATGGTGCAGCCTCCAGGCTTAGACGACGACACTGGTAAGGTCTAGTGGCTACAAAATTCCCTCTATGGCCTGAAGGAATCGCCTCGGTACTAGAACCAAGAGATTAGCTTCATGCCTTTTGCGGCGGCCTCCTTCGCAGCATTGTCGATCCCGCACTATTCATCAGTCCACGAGGCCACACCTTCACCGTTGTCCTGGTCTACGTTGACAACCTCTTCATTGTTTTGCCAGACACAGTTGCCATTCAGTGTGTGAGGGACCTACTATACACCGCCTACCAGATGAAGGACCTTGAGTTTTCCCGAGTCTTCCTAGGCATGGAGCTCAAGCATCATCACTCCGAGGGCATCCTACACGTCCACCAGTCTACCTACGTGCAGACTTTGTCCGGTTGCTTTGTTGAGGACCTACCCCTTGTGTCGAGCGTATTCTCACCCATGTTACCCGATGGCCAGGTGAAGCTAAAGAACACTGACCCAATTGTTGTGGGGGAGCTAGATGACATGACCACGTATCCGCGAGTCATTGGGTCACTGATGTTCCTAGCAACGACGACACGTCCAAACATCGCGTTCGCCGTCAACCTCTTGGCTTAGTTATCCCAGGAGGCACGTCACCCCCACTTCAAGGTCGCGATCCGAGTATTGCTTTATGTCATCTCGACTCCACGGCAAGGTCTCATGTTTCGTTGACAGCCGTCTGATGTCACGATGGGCTACAGAGATAGTGAACAGGCCGGCAGTTTAGACGGTAAAAGCCGCACAGCTGGATTTTTCTAATTGGTGACACGATTGTGTCCTAGCACAGTGGCAAGCAGGGGTGCATTACACGAAACAATGCTGAGGCTGAGTATGTGGAAGCTTGAAAACCTAAAGCAACAGGTTGGACAGCAACATTGTTGATGCAGTGTGCTAGAACCCACGCTCGTTGCTTAAGATGCCCCCTCAGTCTGCTGCACATGAGTCTAAGTCTAAGTCTCTGGTTTTGTTACTCAGAAATGCGTGCACCAGAGTTAGCGCCTGACAACAGCTGAAAACTGGAAATGACTGATTAGGAAGTAAAAATTAGCAACAATGGGAGTACCCTCCAAGTTCTAGCTCCCACCTAGCTATGTAGAGCTTGTTACTCAGCTTCTAAGCCAATCATAAAAACGACCTAGTTTTTGGCAGGGAGGGTTTTCTCGGTGAGCTCTACGATACAGCCGACAACCCAAAACCTGGGCGTCGTCTGTTTTGCCTGAAAACTAGACCATACCATGATACGCACGCTACAAATGCATTCGTGCGATCAGAATCACCCAGAAGATCAACATCAATGAGTTATAGCCGCCTAAACTCAGATGGCATTTACCCAAGTCCCCGGTCCCAATAGTGCTCAAATAGTATGAAACTTGGATCCTACGAAAACATGGATACAGATGCAACAGCGCAATGAGACCCATCACTGGACGCCTACAGACAGAGTATGCAACGATAGTGACTGCCGGCAGCACGACTGCCAAAGGCAATCTCCTGATGGAGCTGAACACGTTGGAGGGAGTAGGCTCTAGCAAAATGCGTATAGGCCTTAGCATGCATCGGCTCCACCAAACGACACTCCAATAGCGTCGCGCCTCGCTGTCAATCATCTGCACACTGATGTACACAAGGCAGGAGGACACAACAGAGTACAAAGAGAGATGCGTGAAAACCAACAGTAGCCCATGGCTCAGGCGCATGTAAGAGTGTGGTTGTATCGTCTGTTGTCCATGTTGCGTCAGTCCGTCACGTCCATCACGTTGCATTGTGACAATGAGAGTGCCATGGCCATTGCCGACAATGACGACGTGCATCACACATGCATAAAGCACATCAATGTTGAGTATCACTACATGCGTTCATTGTTGCATGACGGCAGTGTCAGCATCGTGTGGGTTGAGAAAGCACGGCAGGTGGTTGACTTCTTGACCAAGGCACTGAAGCGTGACTCATTCAAGAAGGCTATGAGTTCAGTCGGTGTGCATCCGTACACTCTTTGTCCCTGCTTATGTCTCTGCCTGTCCTAGGGGAGTTTGTCTGTTGGATGTGACGCTGCCCGTCCATGTGCACTGTGCCTGTGATTCATGAGGAAGTGTTAGTTTTGTGCATCACTCATTGTGCTCTGTTGTGTCCTCTTGGCTCGTGTACATCAGCGTGCAGATGACTGGGGACAACACAACTGGAAATAATTCTAAAGCGCAGGTTGGGGAGTTGTTGATGTAGCGTGCGGGCTTCCATGAGAATGAAGAGAGCTTCACAATGCAAGTTGAATCACTAAAAACGGTGAAGTGTGTAGAGAGAAAAAAAAAACTGTCATGGCTACAACTAAAAGGTTTCGACACCAGGTGTCGAGGCTGAACAGGAAAGAGGGGCAGGGAGCGAAGCACGATTTTATTGATTCGCTCCTCTCTTGGCCGGGCAGCGAGGCCTGTTTGCCAAGCGAGCTTGCTCTCGCTAGTCGAGGGCGAATCTTGCCCCTAGACCGAATTCTCGGTCAACTGCCCACACGAGCTTTCCTGGCCTATGTCATGAAAGATTCAAGGACTAGTCGAGGTCTCTTTGCAAACTCATCAAGTATATCCCTATAGAGTCAAAGCCTAATCTAGTTTTGGTAACACCTCATGCTCATGTGAACGAATGGAGCATGGGCATGCGACTGAGCTGGAGCCAAGGCACGTGAGTCACGAGAGGTAGCATATGGAGGGTGCTGCGCCTGATGCGTGTGAAGCACGAGCTCATCATGCGTCGTCTCCAGTCTCATGATCGGCATGCCCTGCGCACTCACATCCACATAAAAGCAGGATATATACACTGATTAACAATCCATGCTCACTGCTTAGTTTTCTGCCCCCTCACTCTGGTTCTCTAGAGTCTAAGTTTGAGTGCTCTGGGTTTGTTACTCAGAAATGTGCGCGCCAGTGTTAGCCCCAGAAAGCAGCTGAAAACTAGAAGGGACTGATGAAAAAACAGGAATGAGACACAATGGGATTCCCCTCCAAGAACTAGCATCCCCTAGCTCTGTAGGACTTGTTACTTAGTTCACCAGCCAATCACAATACAACTCTTGTTTCATGCAGGTAGGTTTTCTCGGTGAGCCCTGCTAGACGGCCCACAACCCAAAACCCTGGCGTCGTCCGTTTTGCCTTAATACTAGATCACAGCATAATACGCAGGCTGCGAATGCATTCGTGCGGTCAGAATCAGCTAGAAAAACAGTTGTGAGGAGTTATGGCTACCTACACCCAGGCAACGTCCAAGCTAATCTCCGGTACCAACAGTGCCAGAAAATCATGAAAATTGGACCGTAGGCATGACATAGCGCTGCAAACACAACAGTGCAGTCAGACACGACGCTGGATGTGTGCAGGCAGCATATGCAGTGATAGTGCCTACCAACAGCACGACTGCCAAGGAGGTCTGCCGATGGAGCACAGCATGAAGGAGGGAGGAGGCTCCAGCAGACTACGTGTAGGCCGCAGTGTGCGTCGGCTCCACCGGAGGACACTCCATCAGCATCGTGTCCCACCGTGAGTCTTCTACACGACGATGTACACAAGCCAAGAGGACACAACAGAGTACAAGTGAGAGATGTGAGGGAAAAACCAACACTCCCCCATGACTCAAAGGCGCGATGCACATGGACGGACAAATAGCACAGAGACCAAGCGGACAGGGAGAGAGAGAACCTCACGGACGCACACTGACTGCACTCACAGCCTTCTTGAACGAGTCACCCTTCAGTGCCTTGGTCAGAAAATCAGCCAACTGCCGTGTTGTCTCAACCCACACAATGCTTATGTTGTCGTCATGCAACAACAAATGCACATAGTGATACCCAACATTGATGTACTTTGTGCAAGTGTAATGCACGCCTTTATTGTTAGCAATGGCCATGGCACTTTCATTGTCACAGTGCAATGTGATGACGGGATTGACTGACGCAACTCGAATAACAAGCGGCGCAACCACACGCTTTTACAAGTACCAGAACCAAGGGCCACATACTTAGCCTCAGCAGTGTTGCATGCAATGCAACCTTGCTTGTCGCTGTGCTAGGATACATTCGTTCCCCCAACAAGGAGGATCCAGCCAGTATGACTCTTACTGTCCGGACTGCCGGCCTAGTCGTTGTCGGTGTATCCTGTCGTTATAATGGACAACTGTCGATGGAACATGAGGCCTCACCGTGGGATAGAGACGACGTAGTACAATATTCGGATCGCGGCCTCAAAGTAGAGGTGACGCAGCTTCTGAGAGAACTGTGCCAAGAGGTTGACGGCGAACGCAAGGTTTGGACGCGTCGTCATTGCTAGGAACATCTGTGACACGATGACGTGCAAACATGTGGTCACGTCTGCTAGCTCCTCCACCATGGCTGGAGCACATCTCTTGAGCATCGTCTGACCATTGGGCAACATGGGTGAGGATGCTCTCACCACAAGGGGCATGTCCTCAGCGAACCACCTGGACAAGGTCTGGACATAGGCGGCATGATGGACATGCAGGATGCCCACAAAGTGATCATGCTCAAGCTCCATGCCCAAAACGAATCGTGCTGGCCCGACATCCCTTTTCTGGTAGGTAGCATGAAGGAGGTCCTTCACCCGCTGGATGGCAATTGTAACTGGCGATGCAATGAGCAGGTAATCGACATAGACCAGGAGAGCGACAAGGGTCTGACCTTACGGATTGATGAACATCGCGGGGTTGGCAGAGCTGCAACGGAGGCCGCCGCTGAGAAGCGTACGACTGACCTTGTGGTTCTAGCAGTGCGATGATTGCTTCAAGCCATAGAGGGCCTTCCGGAGCTTCCACACCTTGCCAGAGCCATCGTCAAAGTCTGGAGGCTGCACCATGTAGAGCTCCTCGCCCTCAGTGAGCCATGGAGAAAGGCATTGGTCACACCCATCTGATACAGTTCCCACCTGAGCTGGGCAACCAGGCTCAACAACGCCCGGTTGGTGGAGAACCGGCCGATAGGGGCAAACATGTGGTCATCGTCAATCCCAGAGGGTTGAGCAATCCCCTTGGCTTTGAGACGGGCCTTGTACATGTCCAGGGACCCGTCTGGCTTCCACTTCTGCCGGAGAACCCAATTGGCACCGATAGCCTTACGACCCTGGGGAAGGTTGATGAGCTCATAGACGTCATGTTGCTAAATGGCGGGAAGCTCGTCGGCACATGCAGCCTCCCTGTGAGCAGCCATGGGAGACGCCCGAGCCTCACGTAGGGTGGTTGGCTCCTCTGGCCGCTCCGTGGGGCGGACAGTGAGGGTATGCATGCCCCGAGCCCTTGGTGGCATCCGCGTGAGCGTGGCCGCAATGGCGTACCGGTGCTCTTGATGGAGGAAGGCATAGCCCAAAGCTGACCCTCGATTGAGGTCAATGATGACTAACATTGTGGCCAAGCCAAGTGCCTTGGTGCCGGGGTCCCCACTTGAAACTGTGCAAGTGGGAATGACATGAGGTGAGGAGCCTCGTGGGATGACGGGGGATCGTGGTGCGAGAGGATGTGAGGAGGCGGCCTGAGTGCTCAGCATTGGCCTGGGTCTAAGGCTTCCGCCCGGAGTACGTGTGTAGCGCGTCGATACGGACAGGGCAGCTGGCATTGAGGGGCTGGCGGACACGGACGAGGCAGCCGACCCTGAGTGGCTGGCAGACACGGACGCGCCAGTTGGAGGTGAGGGCTTGGCGGACACGGACGGGACAGCCAGCCTTGAAGAGCTGGTAGACACGGACGGGGCGGCCGGAGGTGAGGGGCTGGTGGACAAGGACGGGGTACCCGGCCTTGAGGGGCTAGCAGTAACGGACGATGCAATCGGCTCTGAGGAGCTATCGGCCACAGATGGAGCAGGCGACTCTGAGGGATTATCAGACACAGATAGGAAAGCCGGCCTTGAGGGACTGGCGGACACGAAAGGGGCAGTAGTGCAGATGAACCCGCGTGCGCAGACGATGGAACACCCGGATGCGGCTGGACGGAGGCCGGACCCACCACTCCCCTATGTGACGGGAGGAGCATTGACGCGTCGGAGCAAACGAGGTCGTGGGGAAAAAGGTCCTCAAAGAAGAGGGCATCCTAGGACTCGCTGATGTAGTGTTGGGTGGGATCCCTGAAACGCCATGCCTTTGATTGATGCGAGACACCAAGGGAGGTCCAGGGACGGCCGCAAGGTTCGAGCTTGCCACCCTGGTGTGGGGCAGGCAACCACACTATGGCTATGCAGCCCTAGGCCCGGGCCTAGGGCTGCATAGCCTAGGTGCGGTTCCAGCACTTGGAGATGCCGTTCTGTACAGGCGTTTAAGGCACCGATGTCTTATGATGTACACCACGGGAGGCGAGGAAGAGTATGGTCTCCCCCAAAAACTCAACCCCGCGATCGAAACAGAAGTGGCGGAGAGGGCGACCAAACGCGCGCTCAGCACGGACAAGCCAGTCGCAAATGGTGGGAGCAACGTCACTCTTTTTGCCAAAGGCAGAAGATCAAATGATAGCAAAAGTAGTGATCCGAAAGTGTCAAGACATAACGACCGTGCTCTCTGACTCACTTTGTTGTGAGGGGGCCCATGACATCAGAATGGACCAAGTTGAGTGGGACAGTCGCTTGAGAGGCAAAGAGGGTGTAGGTGGAATGGTGCATCTTCCCTTGAGCGCAACCAATGCACTCGGTGGAACACAACAAAGGAAAGGGGGCTCGATCAAGGCCCGTGTCTGGCTGCATGCAAAGCATGCTGTCAACAACGCCAAAGTGGATGTGATAGAGGCGACGATGTAGGAGACGCGTGTGCTGCAGAGACAGTGTGCTAGTAATAAACACGTGGCTAGTGTCAATCAATAAGGAGGGGACAAAGGTAGAAGCGGACAGGCTCGGTTTGTGCCACAAGTAGCCATGGGTGGTGGCATGCAAAACAACATGACCTGACGGATGCAATGACACAATGCCCATACCACACAAGTGCAAAGCGTCCATGCTCATGCGATGAAGGGAGGTCACAAACAAGAGGCTGAGCTCAAGGCCAAGGACTAAGAGGACATTAGTCACAAAGACATCACCAGTAGGACCACGGAAACGAACGACGCCGACACCACGGTAAGACCTGACCAGAACCTATCCAAACCCGTTGACATCGGTGAAGAGACCAAGGACACTGAAGGCCTCACGCAAGGCCGTCATGTGATGCGTGGCCCTATACTCGATGATCTAGGTCTCTGAAAGATCTGAGACTGGTGTGGCTAGGTGGTTGACAGTCACATGGCAATGGGCGACTGGCGCTGACGCCGTTGACAAAGGTGGAAACTGAGACTGGTAGTCATCCAGCTAGGCGATGCCATCACGAAGAGGAGCGGGTTGGAAAGGCATGGAAGAGGATGGTTCGGACAAAGATACATGACAGGACCACAACACAGACTCTATCATGCGGGGTAGGGAGGAACTAGAAACTACGCAACTCGCACTTCCCTGGGGATTAGGGCGAGGAAGGCCGAGCTGGAGTGCACTGAACTACTCCAGCTGATGCTCGCGGGTGGAGGGTTTGACGGAGTAAGCCTAGTACAGTGTAATTGTGCCAGGTCCAGGAAGGAGGAGGAAGATACTATCGGTGCCATTGACAGAGGATCGAGCATGGACAACTGCGAAAGATACTACGGTGGAGCCATCGCGAGTAGCGGAGGTGTAGTAGGAGTATAGATGGTCACGGCATTGGTGGCAATGTGACGCTCGCGCTGGCGACGTATGGTGGCGATGACGCGAGCCTTGTTAGTCGGGAGCAGACACGTGTACCACCGTGTCATGACTGGCCATAGTTTTGGCATTCAAGGTTGGCGCCGCCCGATCCGCTAGACTACTACTGAGGGCCCTTGTCCTTCTTGCCCTTGCGCTTCTTCTTGTTAGAAGGGGTGGCGCCAGAAGACGCTTCTGCTGCTGAAGCGACAATGGCCATAGAGGCGACAACAAGAGAGGCAAGGGACTCTGTGCAATGGATGTGTGACTCCTGATGAGCGTCATTGATGCGGAGGAAGAACTCGCATACCCAAGGCACGAAGGTACCTTGGGCAGCCAGTGTAGTGAGGACGTCCCGGGAATAATGGACAAAGACTTCAACGTGGAGAAGGGGTTGGTGGCGCTGCGCTTGATAGTCAGAAGCACAGAGAGAGGGGGTGGTGCGACATCTCTGAGGCAGTGCAGGATGTCCTCTGCATGCTGCTAATAGGAGGTGACCGTCTCAGTCTCACGCATGCGGAGGGAGTTAAACTCCTAGATCAGGCGGCTGGTCTCGGTGTCACTAGACAGACGATGAGGACGCGTGAGTATGTGCCACGCCGCTGCCGGGTCAAGGAGGGCTCTTATGGTGAGGTCAGCAAGGAAGGACTCAAGGGCAAGACGTGTAGTTGGAGGGGCCACAGGGACGAGGGCACGCACGGCGCGACCAGCGTCATACCCCTGGTTGGCCAGGGTGGAGTCAAAGGGCAGGACGTAGTAAGGCCACAAGCTCTCGCCTTATGCCCAGATGTGGAAGTTGAGCTCCTAGCTTCGGAACTAGTCTCCAGCCAGAAGTGGTGGCATCGGGATTTTGAAGTCCTTTGGCCTACGGCCGTCACCTAGAGTGGGGCCTAGGACTGACGTCACCGTCCGCAGTTGGCGCTGGGTGTGTTGCTATGCCAGGTAGTGCGTGGCATAGAAGACTGCAGGGCTCGCGTACCTGGGTGAAAAAGAAGGTGCTTGCTGACATTGCTGCTGTAATTGCGATGACTGCTATTACTTCTGCTGCAACGGCTACTGATGCTGCTGTTGCTACTACTGCTGCGGCAACGTTTCGGCAGCTGTAGTGCTTCTAGTTGTTGTGTCAGTGTTTCGAGCTACTGGCGCAAAGCAGCGGGCGAATCTGTTGTACCACCATGACCTACAACCGAGCGTGTGGGATGTTGGTGTTGTTGTTGTTGTTGCTGATGTTGCTATTGTGGGTGCTACTACTGCTACTGCTATTATTGGGATTGCCATTACTACTACTACTGTTGCTGCTGCCGTTGCTTTTGATGATGTTGCTTTTGCTGTAGCTGTTGTTGTTACTGCTACTGCTACCACTGTCACAGAAGCAATAATAGCTGCTACTGATGGCTACTGCTACTCCAGGTGCCGTTATAGTGACGGGAGTGATTGCTACTACTATTGCTATTGCAACTATTGTAGTTGTTGTAGGAAAAGGGGATCATCCAATAGAGGAGGATCCCTCTTAGTTCTTTGCCATGGTGTTTTTTCCCCTCCTTGTTCCCCTTGTTTTGTGATACTAATGTCAACAATGACGTCAGTAGTGACATGAACCTAGGATGGTTGTTGTCAATAGTTGTTGTTGTGTTATATGCAGGGTTGTTGCTGTACATTTTTTTTGCTGACGTCGGTAGTGACGCCAGTTGAGGATGGCTGACGGCAGCAACAACGGTTGCGTGAGCTGCTACTGTGTCAGGTGCAGGCAGTTGTTGCTGTTGTTACAGCTTCTGTCATTGGTGATGCTATTACTTCAGTTGTTTTACTACTGAAGTTGTTGCTGTTGCTACTACTGCTGTTGCTTTGGTTTCTGTTATAGCACTAGCTGCTACTACTACTGTAGTTGTTTCTACTGCTTCTACTGCTGTTGTGGCTACTGTTGCAGCAACGAATGTGACTTCTGCTACTACTGCTGAGCTGCTATGTACTACTGCGGATGTTTTGGTTGCTACAACGGCTGTGGTGGTGGCTACACCCGCTATAGGGCCACCTGTGGGTTGGGGGATCTTTTTATGTGTTTCCCTCCCTTTTTTCTTCTTTCGTCCGTCACAGCAAGTTCCCTGCTCACTGTGAGCAGCAAGCTCGATGCTCGGTGCTCCCTATGAGTCAACGAGCTTGCTACTAGCAGCTATCTGCTTGCTACGAGCAATGGGCTACGAGTAGCTGCAGCTGCTGGCAGCTGTTGCAGTTGCTACTACAACTACTGCTACTGGCTGGTGCTGGGTGCTGCTGGTTGCTGCTTGCTGCTGCTGCTGGTGCTGCAGCCGGGTGCTGTTGCTACTCGTTGCTAGTGCTGCTGCTGCCGGCTGCTACTACTGCTTGCTACTGCTAGGCATTGCTACTACTACAAGCTGGTGCTTCCGGCTACTACTGCTGCTTGTTGCCGCGGGCTGCTATTGCTGTGAATTGCTGCGAGTTGCTGCTGCTGCTAGCTACTGCTGCTGCACATAGCTGCTGCTGGCTGTCGCTGCCACTACTTGCTACCATTGCCAAAAGTTGCTGCTTCTGCTTGCCGGTGTTGCCAGTCACTTCACGTGGATGATGTTACCACGTGCATCGTCGCCGGCAGGTGCTTGACGAGGCACGTCTCTCACCTCCTTACGTCACACGTGGGGGTCACTGCTGCCAGAAGAAAACTTGGAAGCATGTCCCCTGGCCTAGTGGCCGTGGGAACAAATCTGACGCCACCACCAGGCGGGTCGATGCTACCGGGAAAAATCCGGCAGCATTTCTCCTGCACCGGGGCGTATGGGGTTCCACTAATGTAGTTAGGAACCTGTATGCTAGTTGTCTGCTACTACTGTTGCGCTGTGGCTCTAATACCTAGCTGGAAACTATTCTAAAGCGCAGGTTGGGGCAGCCGCGTTGTTGATGCAGCGTTCGGGCTTCCACTCTCGTTGCTTAGTCTGCAGCCCCCTCAGTCTGCCGCTCTATAGTCTAAGTCTGAGTGCTCTGGGTTTGTCACCCAGGGATGCGCGCGCCAGTGTTGGCGCCAGATTGCAGCTGAAAATTGAAAGTGACTGATTAATAAACAAGAATGAGACACAATGGGAGACCCCTCCAAGAACTAGCCTCCCCTGGCTCTGTAGGACTTGTTACTTAGATCACCAGCCAATAAGAAAATAACTCTGTTTTCAGGCAGGCAGGTTTTCTCTGTGAGCCCTGCGAGACGGCTGACAGCCCAAATCCGGGCGTCGTCCGTTTTGCCTGAAAACTGGACCATAGCATAATACGTACGCTGCAAACACAGTCGTGTGGTCAGAATCAGTAGTGAGGATCTATGGCTACCTCAACCCAGGCAGGGCTACGCTGATCTCCGGTGCCAACAGAGCTAGAAAATCATGAAACTTGGACCCTAGGCATGACATAGCGCTGTGAATGCAACACTGCAGTCAGACACGGCTGTGGATGTATGCTGACAGAATGTGCAGCGATAGTGCCTGTCGGGGGCACGACTGCCGAGGAGGTTTGCCAATGGAGCTAAGCACAAAGGAGGGAGGAGGCTCCTGCAAACTGGGTATAGGCCTTAGCGTGCGTCGGCTCCACCGGACGACACCCCATTTGCATTGCGTCTCACCGTCAGTCATCTGCACACCAATGTGCACAAGCCAGTAAGGCACAGCAGAGCACAAGTGAGAGATGTGAGACAAAAACCAACATAGACACGACGCTGTTGAAGTGTCGTCCGGTGGAGCCGACGCACGCTGAGGCCAACACAAAGTTTGTTGGAGCCTCCTCCCTCTGGTGGTCAACGTGCTTAGCTCCTTCGGCATGCTTCCTCAACAGTCGTGTCGCAGGCGGTCACTGCTACTACAAATGCTCTCTGCATGCATCCAGTGTTGGATCTGACTGTGCCATTGATCTGCTGTAGCCTCAATACGCTGCTCCAGTCTAGGTTTCCAGCTAGCATAGAAGTTTCTAAATCAATGCCTAACGGGCTATGAATGTTATAAGAGAAAGGTCCACTTGTAGTTTAAGGAGTTGTGTACGTCTAGGACGTAACAATGTTGATTGAGTACACTCACATGGCATATATGTCACATTGCTTCGACGTATACTGGTGTCAAAACCGTGTTAAGAGGAAAAAGGGAGGACTTTATCTTTTATCTATAGACTATGGGAATTCCCTACTTAAGTGTGTAAGTGGGTTAGATAACTAGTCTATCTAAATGGATGTCATTCTCTCTTCTTGTTGATAAATGGGGTTCAAATGGTGTGGCGAGTTTTTCTTCCCAAGATCTGGTCCACTACGAACGATCACACACGCTCGAAGAAAAGTGGGGAGAAAGTGAGTAGGGTGTGATACATGATGTCTTTGCATGAACGCCAGCATCATGCTGAGGTATCTACAGTTTGAGCATAAGAGCAGATGCACCCATAAAGTAAAATAAATGCCATGTCCATTTTGATCGGCATGGCCGATCGGCGACATGATTCGCTTATTGAGCGAAGAGAGGTGTTGAAGTTCGTTGGCCACTCACAACTCTATGACCTCTTGTCTCTCACATTCTTCACACACATGTATAGATTAAAGGACAATTGCATAATCTGGGGAAGCGTCAGACGTGCCCACCGTGACTGGAGCCTCTGATGTTGTCAAACTGCTGCTGGACCCAGGAGTGCCCTCTGGCACATACGTGGCCATTGCATGACTTCCTATGATTCTGTGATGTGGTAGATGATAGGGTTCGTACATTCTTTGTGTCGTACCCTGCATCATGCTTCTCTTGCCTTGAGTGTTCTGCGGGAGATGCATATTTACCGGGTGCTTATCCTTAGGGGGCCATTGTGCCGGTTTTGGCAGTGCACTGGTGAGTAGCCACCCTCGGCTTATTCCGAGTGGTCGGGCTCGACCCCCGGGTGGCAGCACTCACCCATCAGAGCATGATGCTTGATGTGGGTGCGTGCTCACTGGTGCTTAGCTCGCTCAATCCCCTCACTCTACTCCATCTTTGTTTTTTCAGTGCAAGTTCTATGGTAAGTGTTGACCGCATCCATGGTGTGTGTCACGCTCCATTGCTCTCACCCGCCCCGTCTCACACAGTATATCTAGGAAACTATCTAGTAACTACTAGTATCAGATTGGTAGGGGTCACCCCCTGCAACTCGTCAATCCTTGCATTTTGAGAGAAAGGTCGAGATCTCCTCTGCAACCACGTGGTGTTTAGTGCCGCCTACTTTCCTCGGGCCCGTCGTCTCTTCGCCGCTGCTCATCTCGTCACCTCCTTGTTGCACTGCTCTTGCCACCGGTCTAGAGACCCGTGCTCATCTCACGCACACGGACCTACGCCAACTTCCGCCACTACGGTCTTCTCTTGTGTTGCCCACTTCTTTCGGGCTCCCAGTGCTTCATTGTTTGTCCACTGGTGAGTGACTCACGCTCCCTCTCTAGGGGCAAACTTGCGGCCTTTGTACCGTATCACACTCCCCGAAACGTGGCACTTTTACCGCAGCCATCACCCGCAGCAGCAATTATCTTCGGAAACTGTTGCACCAAAAGCAAGACCGCCGGTGCCTTCGCTGCCGCATCTCTACAGCAGACACCAATGGCACTCTTGGTCTACACCTCCCAACTCTCCAGCACTGCCCCTCTTGTCGGGCAGAGGTACGTGCTCCTCATCCGAGGACCCCGGTGTGGACCTTATTCTCCAACACTCTTCGCTTTGCTTGTCATTCTCTCCTGCTTGCCCCTCATAGTAGAACTCGCTATCATTATGCCTAACCTAGCTCCCTCTGTGTTGGATCACGCCGTTCTCACGCAGTTGAGCTCCGTTGCTTGGTGTGGCACACATAGTATATCCATACTTCTTCTGGTTGTGCTAGCATCCCTAACCCTCTTTCACACTGGATTCTCCCCCTATGGACGTTCCACCGGACAAGGAGTTACACTCCCCGCGCACAATAACTTGGTATGCCGACTGTGAATGGGAGGACCAATGCGACCTTGACCCACCCATTGCTATTGGGACTCCGTTGTGGGTGCGCATGCTAGACCATTCCTACTAGCAAGAGCACGCTGACGTAGCAGCTGAGCCCAAGCGGGAGGAGATAGACTGGCAAGTCTACATACCAGCCAATCTTCAACCATCACCACCTCTATTGCAAAGGATGCACCCTCCTCGTTTCTCTCAGCCTACTGACCCTGCATCTGCTCCTACTCCTGCCCCACCTCCTACAGCAACAGGATCCACCGAGACGTTGACGGCACCTGAACTGCCTGGTGTGATCCCTGTTCTTCCTGTCCACACCGACTCCATTGGGTTGGCTGGCGCTACTCTTGACGCGGCTGCTGGTGCGGCCGCTACCTTCGCCGCCACGGCCAGAGCATGCTGTGCCCGGACATAGACAGCTGTTGGCCGTATAGCTGAGGCATACATTCACGCTGTAGCTTCTTTCACCCTGCTTAGAGTTACTGCTGCAAACATTTCCACACAGGTCACAGCAACAGCAACCTCTGTCGCCACAGTAGCTTCCACTACAGCACACGCCACATCCTGTGCTGTTGGATCCATTCGGGCATCTACCATTATAGTAGTGCTGACTCCCACTGGCGCTCCTTGAGATATCACACCACACGTCATCACTGGTGTTCTTCTTGCATCAGCTTCAGTAGCAATTTCCGGAGCCACGGTTACGGGAGTCTTGTGTCTCACTGTGGCAGTCGAAGGGTGGGTGGCGGTCCTGTTCTCATCAGCTGCAGCCATGGTTTCCTCGCTCTTCACCCTTCTTCCGCGCCACTAGCTTGCATTGGACTGTGTTGCACTACACCTTCTCTCATTCCTCTATACCTCGTTTTTCTGCATTGGTGGTTGCATCCTCTCATCATGCATAGGCCGGAGGAGACTATAGAGGCCCTGTAGGCAACTCTTAGTGAGGCACAAGCAGAGCGTTGTAAGGCTGAAGATGAGCTCCATGAGGGACAGGAAGCACAGCATGAGCTAGCGGCTGTAGCGGTCACATTAGTCATTGAGCGTCTCCACACCATCCCAGGTCTTGCTACAGTTTTTCCCTCTGCAGAGTCAGCCTCGGCAGACTCGTTGGCTCTCCCCAGTAGTGGTGTCGCCAACTCCTCATCTCCCGTTCTCTCAACAGCAGCATTCACCCGCGCTCTTGTACCATCTAGGCAGAAAGACTTTGAGACGTCACCACACGAGTTCACATCCAAACTTATCGTCACATCTTGGGAGACGTGCTGTAGTGCATGGGCCGAAGGTGAGCTACTTTGGGAGTATTACTCCCCTGCCAAGCCGTCGTTCATACCTTAGCCTATAGAGGCTGCTTGTACTGTGCGGGCCCTCATCAACACAGGCCCCAAGAATCTCCTTGATGACATTGCTATGTACAATGCAGACCCATCTCGCAGCACCCCTACTGATCCCTTTGGCACCTATGCTCTCATTCGCCGCTGTAAAATAGTGATTGTGCATGCTACCCAGAGTTCCCTCACTGTCTAGTTCAACACCCTGTAGATGCGGATGAACAAGACGACAGACGAGTATTGGGTGTGTAGTTTGCGTTTGCTACAAGAACTTGGTAGAGCAGCTCTCGGCCCCCTCTCCGCCTACCTCTCCATTGTTGTTGGCCTCATTCCCAAGCTATCTGGCCTTCATCTCCACAAATCTTAGGCAGAGCTTGAGTGCCTTGCGGCTGCGCCAGTCCCTGCTGACTCTCCGCCTGGGATCGGCCCCCTCTTTGACTTCACTACCTCACGTCTCACAGACTGGTGGAATGCCCTACAGAACAAGCGCATGCATCGCGCTGCGCTCGCTACTGTCACTACACCCTCACCCTCCTCCTTTGCCGCAGCAACTTCCACTTCCTCTTGCTCTCAGGCGACCGCTCATCCCACTCGGGCTGCTTCACGTGGGGGAGGTGGTGGCTCCAGCCGTGGTGGTGGTCGTGGGGAAAAGGGACGTGGGAGTGGCCGTGGTGGCAAAAACTCCGCTGCCGCCTCTATCGATGTCACCTGCTAGAACTGTGGCGCCATTGGCCACTCTGCGCCCAAATGTCCACCCACCCGTGATGATGCACGCCTTGCATCCTCCATGTGCGCTCATTGGGCCCACACGGGTGTCACCACCTCCTCCGCCACCGTTGCCGTGACTATTGTGTCTTCCTCATCTTCCTCCTCTGCCTCCCCGCTCTCCACCACTCTTGATCCTCTCCAGCCAACACCACCTGCGCCCAACCCTTGAAATTGGATCCCTCCACTGTCTGGACCTTCCTTACTACGATCCTCTGTCAACTCACTACCCCGTACCACACTAGCCTTGTGACGATGGCCACTTCTCCGACCGCTCATCCGACCGCTCCTCGAATCGCTCCTCTGATCATCGTGACGAGGAGCACACTCTTGAGCGTCGGCTGGCAAAAATGATTCACCTTTCCTCTTGAGGAGGTGAGAGTGTGAGTGGCTAGTCCCGTGTGTCTGTCTGTGAGTCCGATGTGACTCTTCTTGGTGCTGCCTCTAGTAGTGTCTAAGGGAACTTGCCTGATGATCGTACCTGGATTGAGCATTGGAAATCTCACATGTTCCCCACTCGTCTACGTAGTTGGTCTCCCCTCTCTCCTCGTGGCACCGTTGCTGTCATTCTTTTCCTCCCATCCACTCGTACATCACCTGGTCTTTGGATCATTGACTCCGGGGCCACGCATCATATGACCTCCTATCAGTCTTCGTATGTGTCCCGCTGGCCCGTTCAGTCCGTTTGGTTGTCTGTACGCACTGGCTCCGGCCATCTTCTCCCTGTCCAAGGTGTTGGTGTTTTCTGTTTTGTTGGCCCTGGGGGCACTATCTACATACCCAACATGCTTTACATGCCCGACCTTGAAGTCAGTCTATTCTTTGTGACCACCCTTGAAGACCAGGGCATGGACTTCTTCTCCAGCCACAGCTGGGCCTCCATCTCTCTTCACTCTTCTGGTCGTGTTGTTCTTCGTGGTGTACGCTGTGATCGTTTGTTTCGTGTCCCGCTCATGTTGCCCTCGTTTTCTGCTGCATCTGGTCTTGTTCATGTCGCTCTATCGCTGTGGCCTGATCATGATGATCTCCTACATTGTCGCCTCTGCCACATTCACACTGCCGCCATCCAGCGCCTTCTCCGCCTTCGGCCGGCCTACGGCCTTGACCCTGCCAGTTTTCCACCTCCTTGCATGTCCTCTTGTCTTGATTGTGCCCGTGGCAAAATGCACCGCTCATCGTTCTCCACTACTAAAGCCACTACATCCCATCCTCTTGACCTCGTCCATGCTGATGTTATGGGTCCCTTGCCCCAAGAATTTCTCAGTGACCTTGGCCGTTATGTACTGTGCTTGACTGATGACTTCTCTCACTATCGCTGGGTATTCGCCCTATGTCAAAAAAATGATGTCAGTGATGTTCTTGAGTCATGGCTTCCGCAGACTGAGCGTGCCTGTCTTCAGCCCTTGCGAGTCTTTTGCAGCGACCACGTTGGTGAGTTCTTTGGTCCCACCTCGCGCTTCCTTGAGTCTCGTGGTTTTTGACTTGAATCCTTTGCCCCTTACACTGCACAACAGAACGGTGTGTCTAAGCGTTGGAACCACACACTTGCTGATGATGTCCGCTCCCTCCTCTCTACCTCTAGAAAATCCCCTCTGTTCGCCTTTGAGGCCATGTCCTACATGACTTGGGTTTGGAATCGCGTCCCTCATGGTCCTCTTCCCCATTCTGACACACCCTTTGAACGTTCGATGGGCCAGCATGCTGACCTCCGCCTTGGTCATGTCTGGGGGTATCTTGCCTCAGTGTGGGTCTCTGCCGACCAACGGGATGGTAAACTATCTCCTCGTGGTTGCCTTTGCATCGTTCTAGGTGTCTCCCCATTTTCCAAAGCGTGGTGCTTTTGGGATCCCTCCCATTGTCTTGTTGTCGAGTCTCACGATGCGCTCTTCTTTGAACACCTGTTTGAGCGCGACACTCCCCGCTTCTGTGGGTCCCTCTCACCGCCCTCTCGGGGTGGGGGTGGTCCTCTGCCCTCTCCGCCTGTTCTCCTCTCTAGAGAACAAGCATCCCTTGACACCCTCTGTCTCCTCTACAGAGGAGAGGAGTTCCTCCCTGAGCTCCTCTTCTTCCATGGGTTCTCCTCCCTTGGCCTCCACTACGCCTTTAGACTCCCCTCTGTCCATGTAGTCTCCTGCCTCTTCTGACACTTCCTCCCTTGAGGCCTCCACTCAGTCGCCCTCGGCCTCTTCTTTTTCCCCTGAACCTGGTGCCACGCCCACGCCGCCTCTTGTCCTCTTAAAACTCTCTCACCCTGTTGACTTGCCTTCTTCTGTGCAGTCGTGCCCTGCTGTCTCCTCCTGTCCAATGCGTGTCCCATCTGTCCCACCAGTCACACCTTACACCCAAGGTGGGCGTATCCGGGCACTTCCGTTTTAGTCGCATCCCATTGTCTTTGGTGATCTTGGTCTCCGTGCTCTTGGTCTTGCTACTTTTGCCCTGTTTGTCATGCACCCCAGCACAGCCCTTGGCTACTCTCTCATCGAGCAAGAGTTTCACTTAGCTCTCTCCTCATCTGTAGCTGGGTATGTTGCCTCGTGCTTTGCCTCAGCTGGTCTCTCTCCTCTTTCCCCCAAACCGTTGACTATGCAGGCAGCCCGCACGGCCTCTGATTCCGTGGGAACAGGCCATGAAGGCCGAGCTTGACGCATTATCTCAGCACAGTGTGAACGAGCTTGTCGACCTCCCACCGGGTCGTAGAGCGGTCGCCGCCAAGTGAACCCTCATAACACAATTGAACGGTACAAGGCTTGTCTCATCACAAAGGGATTCTCCCAAATCCCTGGTGTTGACTTTGACGAGACCTTTGCCCTAGTCGGCCGTTACACCACAGCTCGGGCTCTTCTCAGCCTTGTTGCTCATCACACTTGGAAGCTTGAGCAGATGGATGTGAACAATGCCTTTCTCCATGTTAAGTTGGATGAGGAGATCTACATGGTGCAGCCTCCCGGTTTTTGTGACGGAACAAGCTGAGTGTGGCATCTGTGCAAGGCTCTCTATGGCTTGAAGCAGTCCCCGTGTTGTTGGAATCAAGAAATCACTGCTACCCTAAAAAAGGGTGGTTTTTGACAAAGTGTTGTAGATCCTGCCTTATTCCTCAGTGCTCCCACCAAACCAGTCGTTGCCATCCTTGTCTATGTGAATGATCTTCTCATTGCCTCCCCTGATGCCGCTTCTGTTGTGGGTGCAAGTTCCCTTCTGCGAGCAGCATACAAGATGAAGGACCTTGGTCCAGCTCGTGTCTTCCTGGGAATGGACTTGGAGTGTGACCGTGCACGTCGTACCTTGCACGTTCAGCAGGCTGCATATGTGCACAGCTTGGGGGAGCGATTTGCCCCACTCCTCACAACAGTCCCCACAGCGTCCACACCCATGACGTCCGCTCGCCAATCTCTACTGAAGTCCCTTGAGCTGTCAAAGCTGGGGGAGGCAGTCGATGTGACCGACTACCTTCGAGTCATTTGCTCCTCGATGTACCTTGCCACGACCACGTGCACTGATGTTGCATTTGCTGTGAACTTCTTGACCTAGTTCTCCTAGTGCCCCGGCAAGCGTCATCTCGAGGTAGCATTGCGGGTGGTGCGCTACGCCTTTTCTACCCCACATATTAAAGTGTAGTTTCGTGCGCAGCCCTCGGTTGTGATGGACGGCTTCACAGGTAGTGACTAGGCACATGATTTTGACGCTCGTAGTTGAACATGATACATCTTCTTGATGGGCGGCATTGCAGTCTGATGGAAAAGTGGCAAACAAGGGTGTGTTGCTCATAGCATCATTGAGGCTGAGTATGTTGCTCTTGGTGCAGCTATGTATGAGGCTGTCTGGTTGTGTCGTCCACTGCAACAATCGCGTGTTCTTGTCCGCTGCATCACTCTACACTGTGACAACGAAAGCACGAAAGCCATTGCTCAAAACAGTGGCATGCATCATTCACGCACCAAATACATCAATGTGGAGCACCATTTTTTTCGTGAGTACATTGCTGCTGGCAACGTCCACATTGCTTGGGTGCATACACGCTCTCAGAGAGTTGCCTTTCTCACTAAGGCTCTCAGCCAAAAGGTCTTCACAAGTGTTGTTCACTCTGTTGGTCTCATATGTTCGCATGACCCAAGTTGATTAGCTATGGTGTACCTCTGGTTGTCTCCCCTTGTGGTTCTCTCATATGTGTGGATTGCTTCCATACGGGTCATGGGGGAGTGTTGAAGTTCATTGGCCACTCACAACTCTATGACCTCTTGTCTCCCACATTCTGCACACACATGTATAGATTAAATGACAATGGCCTTATCTGGGGAAGCGTCAGACGTGCCCACCGTGATTGGAGCCTCTGACGTTGTCAAGCTGGTGCTGAACCCAGGAGTGCCCTCTCGCACATACGTGGCCATTGCATGACTTTCTATGATTTTGTGATGCGGTAGATGCTAGGGATTGTACATTCTCACTGCCGTACTCTGCATCATGCTTCTCTTGCCTTGAGTGTTTTGGGGGAGCTGCATATTTCTCGGGTGCTGATCCTTAGGGGGCCATGATGCCGGTTTGGCCATGCACTTGTGAGTAGCCGCCCTCGGTTTATTCCGAGTGGTCGGGCTCGATCCCCGGGTGGCGTCACTCACCCATCCAAGCATGATGCTCGATGTGGGTGCGTGCTTACCGGTGCTTAGCTCGCTCACTCCCCTCACTATGCTCTGTCTTTCTTCTTGAGTGCAAGTTCTATGGCAAGTGTTGACCGCATCCATGGCGTGTCTCACGCTCCGTTGCTCTTACCTGCCCCGTCTCACACAGCATATCCAGGAAACTGTTTAGTATCTACACGAGGGGGGTTATGTTGTGATTTGTGACGTTCCTTTCGACTTGTACAGTTTACTATAACCACTCGGCCATGTCCATACTTGTGCAGATACCTGATGCGGACCCTGGTGGTACTGGTGCGTCGTCTGGCGGCGGACTACTAACTTGCAGCTGACCAACGACCGTTCCAGAGCTCTGGACGCTACCCGGGACCTCTTGCAGTTTTTCTACAGCACTCAAGAGTTCATCGGTGGACTCATCGAGGGCCCAATTTGCATGTTTTTTCATTGTGTGTCCATCGTTTCATGCGGAATGCCTGCATGTGACCAGTCATAGCGTCCGGCTTATGATCTTGCATGTCTAGGTTTAGACGGCACAGCGTTCTGACATGTCTGCATAGAGTTACGGCCAAAATACTGGTTTTGGGCCGGTTTTAGAACAGGTCTTGCACTGCCGCATGCGACACCCGCCTTGCGCTGCAACAGGTACTTATGCCATGGACCTGTCATTTGTCATCTCTTTGTGAATGCTATTGAGGCATTCTGACACTTTGCCTTGTGTCTCCTAGCCAGACCCTTGCCGTTGTGTACACGACTTGTGAGTGCCGCCACCGTCTGACTAGGCACTGACGCCTAGTCGGCGGCTGTATCGCTAGGAAGCTTCCACGTATCTTCTCTTGGTATCAGAGCGGTGAGACGGTTCTCATCGAGCTGCATAGCAGAGACGTAGTAGAGTAGCAGTAGTTAGAGTCACCTCTTCAGCAGACTTGAGGGACCTATCGAGAATAGCCGACCGCCGTCGACGTCGCTTACCATCGCCACGTGAGACTGCAGTCCTCAGCAGCTACGACATTGGCACTTATAGCTGCAACAGCAACCGCAGTGCAACTGAGTAGCAGCACAGTCGCAGCGCAGCAGCAATTGCAGCAACAATGGCGGCAGTAGTGCGCGGCGACAGCAGCACAGCAGTGGTGCATGGTAGTAGCAGCACAACAGCAGCAGAGAAGCTGCGGCACTAGTAGTGGCGGCAGCAGCACAGCAGCAGCGCAACAGTAGTGGCAGCAGCAGTGAAGGGAACAGCAGCACAGCAGCAGTGGCGACAGGCTCGCGCGGCAGCGGTGATAGCGTGCAACAGTTCTAGCTTGCAGCAGCAGCAGCAGCGTGCAGCTTCTGTTGCACACGCAGCCGCCAGGCGGCGCTCCGTACACAGTCGCGCGGCTGCTGCTACAGCTGATGACGTAGTAGCAGCAGCTGGTGAGTGGAAGCTGTTACCCAACTTCTACGCAGCTTCCGCGCGGCTGCTACAGAGCAACCGCCTTCTCGCGTAGCAACCGCGAGGGTGGACAAAGCAAAGAAAAGAAAAAAAGGGGGAGGGGAACTGACGTCGGCATTTTCCTTGGTGACGTCATCAGGTCATGCTGACGTCTGTAACTTTTTGCTGATGTCAACACTTTCTTAAGTGAAATTTTTGGTCGGAGAGTCAAAAGTTACCAGCCTTTCAACTCCTTGACAAACGTTGACGCTTCTGCAATTCAACCACATTGATTTCCCGGCCCATAAGGAGCGGCAAAATGGCTCCGTCCGGTGATAAGGGAAAAAGGGTACTAGATCCCTCTTCTTCCTCGTTTGGGGTCATGAGCACACGTTCGCAGGCTATTGAGGACATGCGGAGGCGGCATGACGTGATGCGTCACCTGCAGCGAGAGTAGATTGACGCCATCCATACACTCACCGAGCTTCTTCGGGGTCATTCCACGACCCCACGACAGACCTCTGAGGGAGTGGTCGGGGTCGCAGCCTCTTCACATCGGTCAGCTCCAACACCAAAGACAGGAGCTGGAGCCGACCCGCAAACTCTTGATCCTTGGGACGAGGATCAAGGTATGCCAGGCATAGAGGGCGACTCCCCTTGAGCGCGAGATTTGTGTGCTTCAGGAGCATCTCTGCCAACTTCAGACAAGCTCTCGGCCCCCACACACATCTTGCTTTCCCGAGATTCGATTGTCGCCTGACCTCCACCCCAGCGACGTCCCTCTTCCTAGTATCTTTCCCATCCCTCGTCCTTCCTAGCCTATGGTTGCTCTCCCTACGGACTGGCAACCCAAGGACTTCGAGACACCGCCCCCACAGCGAGGACGGTTTTGACTGCTTGGAGATGCTTTTCCAGGTTTGGACCACTTCAGAGGGCGTGTGGCCCTACTACCACAGTCTGTATCAGACTACGGACCGAGCACAGGTGCTGAAAGTCACAATGGTGATGCGCGGACTTCTCTACTCCATGGTCGTCAGACCTAGTACTGAGGCATGCGCTCTTGCCACGCAGAGCTCTCCCTCTATGGCACCTGACCCGGCCACACTGAGGGAAGTTCTCTCATCACAGGATGCTGACTCTTGGTGCATTGTTTGTGAGGATGAGATTCACGCCATTCAAGAGCACGACATTTATGAGCTAGTCGACCTTCCACCTGGGAGGAAAGCTATTCAGGTCAAGTGGGTCTTTCACAAGAAAGTGAAGCCGGATGGCTCATGGAACACCACAAGACACACTTGGTCGTCAAGGGGTACTCTCAGATTGAGGGCATCGATTACACTGACACCTTTGCCCCTGTCGGCCGCATGACCTCAGCTCGAGCTCTGTTCGGTGTAGTGGCTCAACATGACTGGGAACTGCACCAGATGGATGTGAACAATGCGTTCCTCCATGGCTCTCTGTAATGAAACATTCAATGTTCATCCAAAATTCTCACATATGTTTTTTTTTTTAAGTCAAGCTCATAATAAATGTGTGAAACTAGCATGTTCACAATACAAGAACAAGTTAACATCATTTAAATAAATTAATCATTAGATAGAAACATCTTCATAAAAAAGAGAAGAAAAACCTTTTGAGGTTCTTGTTCAATACATAATACTATACTTGCTATACATGTGTCTATACATAATGCTATACTTTCCAGCGGATTCATTCGATTTTTGTTTGGTTTTTTTTCTTTTTCTCTTTTACATCCACAAAAGCTGGGGGGGGGGGGACTAGCGTAACTTGATGTAATTTAGAAAGAGGTCGCCTACACCATACACAATGGGCAACAAAAAAATTAGTTTGAGCGAATGCGGGTGACAGTTTGGCAGTCCATTTAAAACCAGTTTTTGTTTCCATGGATGGATTTAATTATCATGGCAAACCTTCCATTATGTGGTCCACATCGCGGGCAATTATTTAGCCTCATAAGGGATACCAATATGAATACTTTTGCTCGGTTACTATGTAACCCTATGCACGCTTTGCGTGCAACACCTGCCTCTTGTCCTAATTTCAATGTTTTTTTTATTAATTTTCGAAACGTGCATATCTCGTCTTTGTGAAGAAATTTGTGGATACATGGTCACTCCCTCGAAGTGAGTACAAGGGAATTTTTACACATAACTTTTGGAAAAAAATTCAAGGCAAGAATATGGTTTTAATGGGAATAATATTTTTTTATTCATACATTATTTTTCTCAGAGTGATGTTTTAGACTCGGATTGTGTTCGTTTTGCGACATATGGTACAGTGGTGGTTGGATTTAGTGAACAGGGTGAATCAGATGCGCACAATGCGTTTTGGTGAGTTACAAGCATTTTCACCCTTTCGTCTTGTCATTAATGAACACTCTCGCTCGACCACAGCTGCAGGTCGAGGGGTTCGCTCAAGAGGGAGGAAAATATCTCTCGACGAGGGCTTGCTTTTGTCGCTTTACGCCATTCACGGGATGGGACGTTCATTTTTCTCGCCAGCGTGGAAAGCGTTGGCGGCTGCATTTTGTCGCATCTGCAGAGGCCTCTGCTCGTGGTTGCGTGGGCTCCGGAACCTGCTACTGCAGTCGTTTGGACGACGCAGCACGGTGTTGCTGACTTAATTGTTTCTGCAGGATGGGGTTTTCGGCATTCATATTTTCGTATTTATTTCCACAGTGCAAAAACTTGTCCATACTTTATTCCTCTAATGTAAAGCACACCAATTTTCTGGGAAAATGCAACAATGAGACCCGATTCATATTGAAGAATTTGGTTGCTTCACTTTTGGCACTGTTCGCCGTTGGAGTATCCCAAGCCGACTCAGGAAGCAGCAGCGGCTGCAGAAAGCGTGCCTCTGGGGTGCGGTGACGCTAGGGTTGCACGCCCACCACTCCTTTTCGTGGCCTTCGCTTTTTCGCCTTTTCAGCGTTCTTGGTTGTGGCTGGATGAGGTCGGAGTGGTGGTTTTTGCGGCTGGATAGTTGACTTTGGTGGTTGCGATAGTGATTTTCGCACGTGTTTGGGCTAGTTTTACGTTTTTGTTCTGTTGGCTGAAATATCCATGCAGAATGCCCCATGCGTCTGTACCGGTTCAGCTGAGCATGATCCCATCCTTGACACCGTCAGATCAATGACATCGCACCGTGCGCAGGTGGCTTTGGAACTCCATGCTCAGTTCGATGGTGTGGGCCCTACCCTCCAGCCATGTCCGCTCCTTGCCCCTCGCCTACAGTCGCCTAACAATCGCACACTTCACGAACGTAGCTGGACCGTGCAGCGGCGGATCCGTTGCCCCGCTTCGCACGCCGTCGCCAGCGATAAACGATTTGAGTGTTCACATTGCCTTGCACAAACAGGTGAGAAGCAGTGCGGTCGAATGCGAAAACAGCAGCAACCCACTAGTTGGCGACTCTCGTGTGTCCGTTTTCTTTTCCAACCCTTTCCCAAAAGGGAGCAGCAAAACCGGAAAATCCCCGCACACAATTGACCAGGCGAGGAAAGTGCTCCGCAATCGCAGATTTTGGTTGGGTCCGGAGGTCGAGTTCAGCCAACCCGTCAATCTGACCTCATCCAGCCGCACCCCTTGTGCCGCTGCGCCGCTGTGCCGCTTTGACTGTTCGCTGTGCCGCTGTGCCTCTGCTCCGCTGTGCCGCTGTCCCGCTGTTGTGCTGGCCTGCTTCTCGTCACGAGTCACTGCTTGGCAACCTCGGATCAAGCGCTGTTCGTAGTAAAAACATCTTACCCGTTGCTTGAAGTCGACCGCGCTAGGATTGAAGGAAGAGTCGATCCAGATTCACGCGTGAACCGGGTCCTTTGGCAACTGAACCGTTGTTGAAGCCATGACACGGGGTTAATGCTCTCG
>SZWC01002930.1:177583-197120 GCA_023375785.1 Penium margaritaceum | reverse complement strand
TAAGAGGAAAAACATGTGGTTGAACCTCCCGGCTTCACTCAAAGCATTAGCAAGGTCTGGCGTTTACGCATGACCTTGTACGGCTAGAAAAATTCATAGTAGTGCATGAATATGGAGATCACCTCTACACTTATGAAGGGATGCAATAACTTCATTAAAGTTGGTCCATCGATTTTTCCTAATCCTACATCTTCCCCATTTGTGGCTATCCTTGTAAGTGTTTACGTCCTCCTCATTGCCTCTCCAAGTCCTACTACGGTCCATGCTAGAAAATCTCTCATGGAATCCATGGTCAAAATGAAAGATCTCGGTCTAGCTTGTGTCTTCCTTGATACCCTACTCCCCCCAAGGTTCACATGGGTATTTTTAACGGAATTTACTTTGAGTCTATTTAGAGCTAATCTGGCTGAGTTTCTGACCACTAGCAAACTGGGGTACACAAGTAAATGGGCAGGAAATTTTCAGAATGTTCCTATTCAACCCTGTTCAGTGCACGCTACTTGACTCAACAAGTCAATTCTGAACCCTCAAATTTGGGCAGCCAAAGCCAGTTGCATCGTCCATCTCCCCCCCTACCCACCCACCACATTCCAGTTGCCTTGTGCCCTCCACTTTGCCGTGCTATTTGGCAAGCGCACAAGGTTTGTTGAATTATTCTCCCTCCGCATGCCAATGAGCTGCCAGAGGTAGAAAAATCCTCGCAGCTGGATCTTGCGGCTTGAGGATTGCTCAAATCCTATAATGGAGGATTGCTCCTAAAATTGGACAAGTTACTGAATACGGTGGAAGTTGTTTCACCGGAATCGAACAAGTAGGGAGGGAGATATGAGCTTACAAAGTTGGGGTGTGTGCGACAGCTCTGGGAGCTGGCCGCGACTCGACTTCCAGTGAAAAATTGGCCGGAACAAGTAACAAAATGTCCATCTGGGGATTTTGCTCCAGAAGACTGCCAAGGCGTCCGGTGGATAGTATCCACCGGATCCAGTAGTGCAGGTTATTACTAAGGGACCAAAAATCATGGCTCGGCGTCCAAAACTAAGTAGCTAGTTTGTTACTCAGGGACTTGGTCAAAATTCTGACTGTAGGTCTGCGAACAGGTTTCAAACCTCGTTGTATCCCATCACCAAACTTGACCCAAAAGTGGGCGAGGTGTGTCAAAACAGTGCAAGGGACCCCTACATCACGTGCAATGGGATCTGTGCCTTGGGGATAGCGCTTCGCATGTGAAGAAAGGCGCCACAGCGTGTGCGCACTATGGAGGCGTTGGGCGTTTCTGTGGTGGATGAGACCTGCGCTTTGGCAAGCGTAACTTGGGCTACACTTGGCNTAAGTTTTCATATCATGTGCATGTACAAAAACTAACACAAATGCCATTATCTCCTTCACAAAATGATTATCTCTAAACTCCTACTCACATAGCGTGAGGCGACCAGAAAGCTTACGCTCAGTTTCAGATTCACCCAAAATGAAAGACGTGAACCACTAGAGAAGATCACAACAACATCAAGACCACACCGCGCGGATTTCTCTTCAAGTTTGCTGGTGTACCAGGAAGTGAAAGTGCAGTCCATACAACAATGGAGAAATGGATCAGAACCGAACATGAATTTTAAGACCATATATGTCTGAGAATTGGCACGGGTTCTTGTGCACAAATGATTTGAAAAAACTTGCAAGATATTATTTTTGCATTCACAAACATACATGCCCAATGGTTGCACTTTTGAGCACTGGTTTTCTAGTGCACTATACTAGTGCGCTTGCATCATGAGCACACACACTAAGAAATGAGTGTATTTCAACAGTGCAAACTAACACAAATGTATCCCTTCCCTCTCCCTACCTGTATTTCTCTCACAAAGTCATAAATTACTTGTCATCCCTCTTTCCATCTATTTCTCTCTCTCTCTCTCTCTCTCTCTCTCTCTCTCTCTCTCTCTCTCTCTCGCTCTCTCTCTCTCTCTCTCTCTCTCTCTCTCGCTCTCTCTCTCTCTCTCTCTCTCTCTCTCTCGCTCTCTCTCTCTCTCTCTCTCTCTCTCTCTCGCTCTCTCTCTCTCTCTCTCTCTCTCTCTCTCGCTCTCTCTCTCTCTCTCTCTCTCTCTCTCTCGCTCTCTCTCTCTCTCTCTCTCTCTCTCTCTCGCTCTCTCTCTCTCTCTCTCTCTCTCTCTCTCGCTCTCTCTCTCTCTCTCTCTCTCTCTCTCTCGCTCTCTCTCTCTCTCTCTCTCTCTCTCTCTCGCTCTCTCTCTCTCTCTCTCTCTCTCTCTCTCGCTCTCTCTCTCTCTCTCTCTCTCTCTCTCTCGCTCTCTCTCTCTCTCTCTCTCTCTCTCTCTCTCTCTCTCTCTCTCTCTCTCTTTGTGACTTCAACCTCAGATTTAAACAGAAATTTAATATTGAAAAATCCCTTGTGTAATCTTCATTACTATTTTTCTACTTCTTTTGATATGTTTTTCTAGGAGAAAGAAGTCAAGACTCTTGGAGACGGATAAACAACTTCATAGTTTTCTGTTATCTTTCCCCTACTTCTCCAAACATTTTCCGCCGAGTTCACCTGGTTCAGGATTTGTGTTTTGCACACAATACACTGTTGAAGGTCGCCAATTCAAAAGTTGACACGAGATAGTGTCAACTTTCGACGCCCCCTCTCAACGCTCAACTACCGGCAGCCGGTCGCAACCAGAAACGATGCCCCCTCTCAATCGTTGACAAGGCAACCGTTACTGGTAAAGAATGCCTGCTTAGTAACTTCATGTGTTATCCCTGTTTGAACAATTAAAGCATTGGTTACCGACTTTGATTTCTCGATGATTGCAAAGTTCAACGATAAAGAAATGTGCAGGATCCTGGCTGGCAGTATTTGTCAAATGTTGGTCGCTTGTTGTTTTCTACCATAGAAGACTAACAGTAACCAACAATGGGCTCGGGAGAGAACAATCTGGTCCGTGGCCGGATTAGTTCCAGTCTTGTATTCTCTCTTCATCTCAATTTTTGCTTGACAAATGAAAACATATGGCCTTTGACAAAAGGGGTCGACGACCAATGATTAAGCATGAACTACAACCACCTCCGTGAAATAAGTTCTTGCTCATGTTTCTCCTAATGAGCAGAAAAAGAGAATCATGCTTTCCCCTAATAGTCGCGTGTTTGGATCGTGCAACAACCAAACAGGAATGCTAAATGGAACCTCGTAAAATGTGGAAAAAGGTGTTCCCAACTTTAAAGATGGAAACTTGTTCCTACCCTTAACAGTTTTGTGTTAAAAAATTGTAGGGATCCTGTTCGCTCTGCTTCGGCTTCAATAATCCAGTTTTGTAGAGAGAAAATGTCATCTTTATCTCATGTTGCATCAGTTTCTCCTGCTGGTTGGATGTCTAGAGTCTTTGGTTTGTGGCATGTCGTAATCCATTTAATGTAGTCGTTTTATCACGAAACATCGAATCCAGTCATATCTTCATGTTGCTTATTATTACCGAACTGTATGATGAGGAGAAACATCTCCAGGTACAAAATGAATATTTGATTATCCGTTCGTTTCTCTCGTTATGTCTTTGACATGATGGAATGCTAGCGACGCTTGCAAAGGAGAACAAAACTTCTCAAAAATCAATATCTGGATCGTGTGGCAGTTTGACTGTGCAATTCTTTTGTTTCAAACTTGTCGGCACTTCAACACAATTGGCTTTGGTTTGTTACCTTAAATATAGATAACTGACCAAGCAAACCATATCTTTGCAAGACCATTTTTGCGATAGCATTTAAATGCGGCCATACACTCAGTGCGTGATAAGTGCACTTCACCACTCATTTAGAGTGCACTGGCCACGTGCACTGCCCCCGTACACTGGGAGTTTTCATTAGACCATCTTGCGAGGACTGAAGTGACAAACGAAGTGAGATGACTCGGACCAGGACAATATCAGCGTCAAACATTCAAAGTAAACGGTTGTCTCCGTACAGACAACCGTCAATCTTGATCTGAAAATGCTGCGCTGAGCGATTTTTCAACAGTCTTGGAAGCTTGTTTGGAAAAGACGGGGGAACCAAATAGCGGCAACCAGAAAATGATTTCACAACCCTGATCAGAAAATAAATACAGCTGTAACACGATCAGATGTGTCGGATATGTATAGGTCTGCCATGTGATTTTTGCTGTAAGAAGAAATGAAACCCATGAAAAAACATTAACGCTGCTCCAATTTCTAGCTTGTAGTTAAGGAATCTTGTAGTTAAATGCTGTTTTGGGATCATTTAAATATTAAAAAGAAAATCAAAGTGGCTCCAGTAAATACGTTAAAGAGACATGATTCAGCAACAAGCATTAAAATCAACTTCAGATATTCTTTTGAAATGAGTTAAAGTACACAGAACTAGTTATTAGAAATTTCTTTGGCCACATAGGAAAAAAACATGTGATGGGATACATGAGACAAATAAGCATACTGAGTGTGCTCTTGGTGTACTTCTGTGTGGTTGCTGAGCGTACTCCTCCCATACACTAGCCCCACGCACATAGCTCCTTCCTAAGACAAAAATTTTGCAACCATGTAGGACAAAAATCAAGGTTTGATGAGACATATGAGACAAATCAGCGCACTGAGTGCGCTCTTGGTGTTCTTTTGTGTGGTGATGGAGTGCACTCGCCACATACACTAGCCTCTTGGTGTTCTTTTGTGAGTGTCATACAAATACAATACTGTTTTTAAAATCAGTTTCATACTATTTTCCAATGGCGTGTTGACAAGTACAGTATTGTTCAATGTTCCCCCTTGTCTTCATTTCAAAGAAAGTGGTAATGTTATCTCTCATCAGGTTGTCGCTCCACGAATGTGCTACCACCGGTCCGTATTCACTCACTTCCTGAACACAACCTTCTGGAGTTGACAAGATATCGCATTCCAGTCCGGCAAGAGCCTTGCTGGCAGCTTTGACTGATTGCGACCAATCCTGGCATAGCCGTTGGTCATGATTGACGCCGACCCATCGACTTGTATGTTGTTGATGTTTCATGTAGTCCAAGCACGTCACTGTCCAACCTGCATACACTGCGTCGAACCTACAAGAGAAGTTCCTCATGCTACGTGCTGTATTTTGTAGCCACACTGTCTATTGGTGTGTGGTACGCAAACCATTGCATCTATCCTGTCATCCTGGTTAGTCTCTGCATGTCCTTGCTGTCGACTAAGTTGTTCGCATGGAGCTAGCGAGCCCGTTTCTGTTCCTGTCAGTGCCATGGGCCAATCATTTTTTCAATATGAGGACGTGAGCAATGGGGGGCGCATTTGCACACGGTGAGATTGGACACATCATGTATTCAGTTTTATTTTTCGTTACAATACACTCATTTTGTCCTAAGATGGCGGCTTAACTCAGCTAGGCTGCGAGCCATAGATGTAGGCTCAGGACCTACCACCTGTCACACCATCACGTTGCACCTCTTGACTGCCACAAGTCCAGCCAAGTCTTGCTTCACCATCCCCAGTCCAAGTTTATGATGAGGACTTGGAGCACTGACAGCAACCAAATGTCCCTACAAACAGCAGTCTTTGTCTCAATCATGGCTTTCATGGACGTGGTGATTCATGGAGTCTGCTACTTCACTTTATGATGCATGCCCCATGGTTCCATTGTTTTTTCATGTTGTCTTTCCTGCTTGTTCCTTTCCAGTCTCCTCAGATGACAAACCAGAGGAGACGGCACTGAAATGGCGCAAGACTGGAGATGTCTTCCTGCCCGGGATAGAATTCCCGACAATGGAGGAGGCCAATGTCAAAGTGGAAGATAACGCCATAGCCAACAGCATGGCTGTGCGGTGGCTTCGGAGAGAGAAGACCTGGTTTGATGCACGTTTTGTTCAGTGGAAGTTGAAATAGTTTCTGTGGCTTTTGAAGGCCCATGTTAACACACGCCATGGAAACGTTGTCGTGGGACAGTTCGTGGATGGTCACCACTGCGTTCCTAGAACAGGGCAGGGTGATCCAGCAAAGGCTGTGCGGTGGGTTAGTTGTCACGTTGCCTAATCACTGAAGTGTAATCCCATAGACAACTTGAAGACCCGAGAGGTGGTCGTGAAGAAGAGCACCAGCAAGGAGGTTGACAAGAACACTTTACATCGTGCAGAATCCAAGACACAGGAGCACATGAGGGGGCCGAAGGACAAAGCATGGAGTCTGTAAGAAGGTACATTGTACAAACAATGTACCTCCTTACACTACATAGGAAGTTTCCTATGTACTATAAGGAAGTACATTGTAGTTGCCTTCATGCAACCTTGTCCTTGCCGTTGCTACCTGGTGGCCACGTAATTGCTTTTGTTCCTTTCACATTGCAGCTCATGCGTGTCGATCCCAACACACATGATGTTGTCGAGGCCACTGAACATGGTTGTTTCTTTCGTGCGTTGATCGCACCAAGCGCCATCATCCTAGGCTTCCAACATTTTTGGTGACTGTTGACCATGGATGGCACCCACTTGAAAAATGCACATAAGCAGGTCTTGCTCAGTTGAAAAAAAAAAATTGCCGATGACAACGCAGTTCTCATAGCTTGAGCCATGGTGAGTGGCAAAAATGAGGATACTTGGAAGTGATCCTGCTTCCACCTGTCCTTGGCGTATTCAACACCATGGGTGGAGGGTACCGTTGTCATCAGCGATGGGGACAAAAGACTCTTGAATTCTGTTTTTGAGAATTTTCCAGGAGCCATGCAAAACTACTGTGCTTTCCACGTCAGAGAGAACTTCTGGCGGAAACACTGCGAACAGGCTGGGTACTGGTTTTGGCGCCTGGGACACGCGCTGACTGCGGCAGAGTGGCAAATTTGCAAGGAGCAACTATGCCGCATGTTCCAGAGCACTGCTGTCATGCTACTGGGCGCTAACGGGGAGGGTGGGATTCCGAAGGAGCAGTGGAGCCGGCTCTACTGCCCACGTGGACACAGCAGACACACGACTTCTTACATTACGGATTTGTTGAATGCACGCATTGTGGAGGTTTGAAAGCTCTTCCCCTTTTACTAATTTGTGGCATTGTACACCTGGGTCTAGCATTTACTTGCAAATCGCCCCAGGTGAAGGGGCAGATTGCCCCAACGCCAAAGAAATAGATGCTCAACATGTCGGTGAGCAGTGCATACTACGAAGTGGAAGATTAGGGCTCGCACTCGGCCAATGGGACAGCCCCAAGCAAGTGTTAATGCCAAGTGAGAATCCAATAAAGGACGTGCACATGCAGTGGGTGGAAGGAGTGGGGGCAGCCCTGCGTTCATGCGTGAGCATGAACGCATGGGCTGATTGGCAAGGGGGAGAATCCCGAGCCATTGGCGGATGTGCATCACACGCACATGGCGTACCTGCGTTTATGCAACCACCCCATGCCCGGCGTCAACCCCATCCACCTCAAACACCTAAAGGATAAGGTCTGGTACCAGCCCAAACCCAAGCGTGGCCCAGGCTGCCCCAAGAATGCAAGGTGGGAGTGGGAAGACCAAAGGAAGAAAAACTACATCCATTTGCAATGTAGGTTGCGTGGGCATNGTGGGACACAGGAGGCAAAGGTGGAAGGGGCCCGCACAGGTGGTGCACCGATGCAAGGGGTTGCAGAACTTTGAACACGCTGGGCAGCAGGAGACATAGGGGCAGGTGGAACTAGGTGGGCAGCAGCATGGATAGAAGCAAGACCGTTTGCTGTGGATTCAATCACAGGAACAATTCTGTTGGGCTTCAACTAGGGCTGGACAGGGCCAACAACGGGAGCAGCAGCAGTAGCCTCTCATGCATCAAGAGGTGCTGCAGCTGGTGCTGCTCCTACTGCAGCTGGTGCTGCTCATGCTGCAGCTGGTGCTGGTGCTGGTGCTGGTGTAGGTCCCCTGTACGATCCAGAGGGTGACACAACATACGACTCAGGAGAAGCGGAGGGGTACAGTTCTGAGAGGTAAATCTTGCCTGAATTAAATCAAGAGGAAGCGGAAAAGGACACTAACGACAGCTTGAGGCAGCAACATGAGTGGGAGAGGCGTCAGGAAGTGCACCAACATACTGTTGTGGTAAAGGAATCAATTCACTTTGAAGAAACGTGGGACGACGGGCCCGTCGAGGTGGATGACAACACGTACATGTGACTGGTAAGTCAATCATCTGAACATGATTTTCATTCCTTTCTTTGTATCCTTGTTCAGGCTCAATGTGCATGCAGAAACTCTCATTTTCATGTAAATGGCATTCTGGTCTCTGCAGGTGACAATGTCTATCCTCTAGAAATGCCCAGTACAGACTACATGTGGCCTAGTCTACGGGGGGCTGAAGGATACAGAGAAAAATTCACTGCTGGGGTGGGTCAGACAGCACGTCACCCTAGACATGGAGTTGCCCCAACAAGCAGATTGGATGAGTTTCGGACCTGTGACTAGACTTGATGGACACTAGATGTCTGCTGAAATTTTCATCTGAGAGAAATCGTGACATGTACATCTCTTTTTGGTACCTCGTCTGTACCAGTTTTAGAATGATTAATGTTGTATCCATTACAGAATTTTACAACACATGAATGTCGGAGCTAGCTCTCATTCTTTGGTCTCTTTCAACATTGATGGTTTGCAACTACGCTGGTGTACAACAATTGTGTGCAAGGAACAGCAAGGCCACCATGGGGCTGTTAGAGCGAACACTAGGAGAGCCATGTGTACTGTCATTCTGGGTTGGAGTGTATACTACATACGTCATTTTGAAGTTATGGCATGTTGGTTCTCCTGCCCATGTGACCAAGGTGCATTACTGCATATGCCCTGTGAAAGAGGACTCGGACGATCGTTTAAATGTCACGGGAGAAGGCGTAGATGAGGACGGGGATGTCTCTTTTGATTTCAACAGCAACATGGACTGCAGAATGGACTGTGCTGAAGATGTTGACAATGGCTGCCAGCCAGGGGCATTGTGTCCTGCATGTGACATCATTAGTTGGCTTCATTCCCTTCCTTCTCCGGTTAAGGAATGGATAGTCAGTGGACGTCCATGATGAGATGAGTGCAAACCCTCATGTGTCAAGTTATTCGCCATTTGTGAAATTGTTGATTTACACATATTGTCCATTTTTTATGCTTACACATTCTGATGCTTACAGAAGAATTTATTCAAGATTATTGCCAATGGGACATAGGAATTTCCTTCAATGTTCGCACTTAACCTTACATGTTTGGGATTGATAGTGTGTGCCTACAACATCTTACAACCAGTAAAAACATTGGATGGGGTAGATAACGTTCACTTTTTTTTCTTTCCATGAAAGCACATGATACTTGGGGCTTAAACACATGAATTTTTTCTGAGAAATTCTCTTAGAAACCTGTCCTCCAACGAAGTACAAAATATCTCTAAGCACATGGTAGCATGCGTACATTGCACAGAACTTGTGCGGCCACTTCATTTCTGCGACGATGATGTCCAGTCGGCATTGCTGGCTTTTGTCAGTTGGAAAAATAAAAAAAACCAAGGTGTCATGCCTGGTTGTCGGTGACCAGTCGTCGGAAACAGTGACTGTTCAAGCGAGTGGGGATCATTCACCTCCAGCCGGCTTGCCGAAGCCCCAAATATGGATATGGCATTAGTAAGTCAAAGTTCACTAAAAATGGCACACATAAGTAAAATGACACATGTGTAACGTGTTTCATGTGTGAACTGGACATACCGTTGTTAAATGTACAACGTTTGGATATTGCGTGGTTAGCGTGAGAAACATGGATATGGCGATAGTTATCGAGAATTCTGTGGATACATGATCACTCCCATGAATCATTTTCCCTGTTGGTAGCACTACTCTCTCTTGAAAGAGTGGCAAGCAAGACTTCAAGGCACAAGGATCGAGCAAAGCTGAGTATGTTGCACTTGGCACATGTATGTGTGAGGCTGCCTTAGGATGATTGGTGAATTTATGTACATGTTGAGTGTAATGTGGTACTTTACCTAGTTTTTGGCTGCTGATCTTTGTTAGGGGCACTTTGCCATCTCTTGCAGCCAATGGTGAGAAGCACACGTCACTTAGTTCAAAGTGGGCTTGCTCCACCTTGCAGGGAGCAGTATGTCCCCCATGTACAGTTTTTTTGTGGGTGGTGCCCGCTTTACAAGCTCACGCTTCGCTGCACTCACCTCCTCTCACTTAGTCACAAGAATGCAACCCATGGCATGTCTCTCCAACCCTCTCAAAGCTCTCGTCCTTTCACTCACCCTTACTGTTGGTTTTGGTGTATCTCTCATGGTGCTCTATTGTGTCCTCCCGGCTTGTGTACATCGGCGTGCAGATGACTGACGACGGGACTCGACGCTGCTGGAGCGTCACTCGGCAGAGCCGATGCGCGTTGAGGCCCACTCACCGTTCTTTGGAGCCTCCTCCCTCAGGCAACGCGCTCAGCTCCATCGGCAGGCCTCCTCGGCGGTCGGGCCGCCGGCAGTCACTACCACTGCAGATGCTGTCGGCATGCACCCATCGCTGTTTCCGGTTGTGGCATTGCGTCTGCAGCATCATCCTGTGCCTAGGGTCCATGTCTCCCGTTGTGTGGCCCTGTTTGGCATCACCGACTGTCGTAGGCACTGCCTAGGTTCAGGCATCCATAACTCTTTGCTGTTATTTTTCTAGCTGATTCTGACCGCATGACTGCGTTCACAGCGCCGGAATTATGGTACGGTCCAGATTTCAGGCGAAACGGACGACGCCCGGGTTTTGGGCTATCGGGCGTCTGGCAGGGCTCACCGAGAAAACCCTGCCTGCCAGAAAAAAGGTCTAGGACTATTTTTTGATTGGTTGGTTAGCTGAGTAAACAGTTCTACACTAGTGGGGGGGAGCTAGAACTTGGAGGGGTCTCCCATTGTTGCTCATTCTTCATTCCTAATCAGTTACTTTCAGTTTTCAGCTGCTTTCTGGCGCTAACACTGGCGTGCACGTTTATGAGTAACAAACCCAGAGCTTCCAGACTTAGACTTTAGAGTAGCAGACTGAGGGGGCAGCGGACTTAAGCAGCTAGCGTGGAAGCCCGCACACTACATCAACATTGCTGCTGTCGCAACTTGCTGCCTAGCATTTCAACCTTGGTATCAGAGCCAAAGCGTAGCAAAAGCGGCAAAAGACTGGCATACAGGTGTCAGACAACGCTGGCGGACCCCCATACATGCCAGTGCAAGGGAAATGCTGCCAGATTCTTTCTCGCAGCATTGACCCGCCTGGGGGCAGCGTCAGATTTTTTCCCACGGCCACTGGGCCAGGGGAAATGCTGCTGAAATTTTTTTGGCAGCACTGACCCCCACACGAGACACGAGGAGGTGAGCGGCAGGCCGCGTCCAACACCTGTGGGTGACAACGCAGGCTACAAAGTCACCTTGGTGCAGTGACTGGCACCAGCAAGCAGCAGCAGCAGTGTGCAGTAGCGGCAGCCACAGGCAACAGGAGAAAGCAGTGGCAGCAACAACCAGCAGCATCTAGGTGTAGTAGCCGCAGCAAGCAGAAGCAGTAGCTCACAAGAGCCTATAGTAGCATCAGCCCGCAGCAACAGCCCGCAGCAACAGCAGACCGCAGCAGCCCGCAGCAGCAGCGAGCAGCAGCGGCAGCAAGCAGGAGCTGAAGCAGCATGTAGTAGTAGCAATAGCAGGTGGCAGCAACCGCAGCAGCAAGCCGCAGTAGCAGCCAGCTACAACAACAGCAGCAGCGAGCAGGTGCCGGCAGCAGCCAGCAGCAGCTGTTGCTACTTGCAGCCCGTAGCTCGCTACAAGCAACGGGCTACGGGCAACAAACCCGCTGCTTGCAACAAACAACGGGCTTGCTGCGCGCTGCCCACAGAGATCAGCGGAGCCCACGGTGACAGACGAAAGAAAGAAGGAAAAGAAAGAAAAAACAGCAAGAAAAATAAATCCCCCATCCCACAAGCTTCTCTGCCACGGCTGTAGCAGCTGCCTTAGCTGTTGTAGTAGCCACAGCAGTCGTAGCAGCCCGCAGCAGCAGCAGTTGCTGCTAGAACTACAGCCGCAGCAGCGGCAACCATATTAGCAACACCACCAACAACAACAGCAATTGCAGCAGCAAGAGCAGCATCTACAGTAGCAACAACAGCAGCTACAAAAGCGGCCCCAACAACGGCGGTTGCTGAAATCAGCATCCTGCTACTGACGTCACTATTGACATCACTACTGACATCATCAACATTAAAAAAGAAAGAAAAGGAGAAAGGGAAGGGGGAAGACAACCAGAGGGTGGGTAGGATGACCACCGCCCTAAGTCACTGCAGACATCGGCAACAAAAAAAAAACCAAGGGGCACCAAACCATGGCTGGTAGCCCTGGTGGGGAGGGGTCCTCCTCAGTTAGGGGGACCCCCAGCCCCCCTTTCTTGTAGAGACTGTAGCAGTAACAGCAGCAGCAGTAGCAGCGGTGGAAGCAATAGCAGCAGCCCACTGGTGTTGTTGGCAACAACCCTAACACCCTCCCTGTTCTTCAGCAACAGCTTACCGCCTTGACGTAGCAGCTTGCAGTACTGCAGCCATTGGCCTCCCAGACTGCCACCAGGTTGCCGCCATGATTCATCCCTCCAGGGCATGCCATCCTAGTTGTGTCTATAGCAACGCACTACGTGGCACAGCAGTAGACTCAGCGCCAGTGGTAGACAGTGACCTCCGTCCTTGGCCCCACTAGGGGCGTCGGCCACAGGCAGATGGACTTTGAAACGTCGCCGCCACCGCTTCAGGCCTGCGAGCAAATCCGGAGCTGGGAGCTCAGCTTCCGGATCTCGGCGCAGGGTGAGGGCCTGTGGGCATACTACACCCTCCCGTATGACCCCACCCTGGCCAACCAGTTGTATGACGTTATTGGTGCCATACATGCTCTAGTCCCTATCGCCCCTCCGGCTTCTAGCCTTGCCCTCGAGCCCTTCCTCGGTAACTTCACCGCTGGCGCCACCCAAGACCCTACAGCCGTGTGGCACGTCCTCACTCGTCCCCATTGCCTGTCCAGTGAGGCTGAGACCAGCCGCCTGGTGCGAGAGTTCAACTCCCTGTACATGGGGGAGACTGAGACGGTCACCGCATACTGGCAGCGGGCGAAGGACATCCTTCATTGCCTTGGCACCTCTGCCCCACCCCCTCTGGCCGCGCTCCTCACCATCAAGCGCGGTACCACTGACACATACGCGGACGTCTTTGTGCACTACTCACACGACGTTCTCTTTACCATGGCGCCTAAGGCACCCTCATGCCTTGGACATACGAGCTCTTCATCCGGATTGAGGAAGCTTGTCTGGAGTCCCGACTCCAGAGCACGGAGGCTCTTGTCTCCCCTGCCGTTGCCTCCATGGTCGTCGCCTTCCTCATCATAGCTACCTCATCGTCGGGGGAGAAGAAGAAGCATCAGAACAAGAAAGGCAAGGGTCAACAGCAACAGCCGTCGACCGGGTCCAGCGGTGGAGGCTCGGTCTGCCACAACTGTGGCCAGCATGGGCACGGTTGGTACGCGTGCCCTGTACCGACGGACGAGACACGCATTATCGCCACCATGCATCGCCAGTGGGAGCACCGTCTTGCCTCTGCCCCCGTAGTTGTCGCCGGCTCTGACGCCTTGGCCTTGTCCAGCAGCTCCACCACTCCGGTTGCTTCGCCAGTCCAGCCGACACTAGCGCCGCAACCGCACAATCCGCAGTCGTCAGCGCCTCCGTTTCCTTTCCCGGCACAGTCCTCCTCCTACACGGGCTCCGTCGTCTTCACTTTGCACTCCGTCTATGCTACCGGGCTGTCTTCCTATGAGCATCAGCTGGAACAGTTCATCGCGCTCCACCTCAGCTTGCCTTGCCCTCCTCCCCAGGGAAGTGCGAGTTGCATCACCTCCTTCTCCCCTACCCAGCCTTGCATGACTAAGACGGAGCTGCGGTCATTTCCCGTTTCCTTGTCTGTCTCGTCATCTCCCATGGTCTCCTCTATCCCTCTTTTGACAACGTTGTGTGGCTTAACAATTGGCAGTCTAGGTTCGCGCCTCCTTCCACCGCGTCCACGTCCCTTGCTTGGTGCCATGTGACCGTTAGCGATCTGGCGACCCCGGTCCAGGACACTGCTGAAACCTAGATCATCGACTTCGGGGCCACGCATCATATGATGGCCTCTCATGAGGCCTTTAGTATGCTCGTTTTGTAGGCGATGTCTCCGGTGTCCGGACGGGCTCCGGACAGGTGTTGCTTGTCCGTGGTGTTGCGTCATTTGTTTCCGTGGTCCAACCGGTGACATCTTTCTGACCGATGTCCTCTTCGTCCCTGGTCTCAAGCTCAGCCTCCTGTTCGTCACTGCCCTTGACCGCATGAGCATGGACATTGTGCACTCGCGTGGTGTCGACATTGTGTCCTTGCATCCGTACGGTCTTGTCATACTACACGCCACCGCCCGTGGTAACCTGTGGCATGTACCTTGCCTCTCCTCCTCTCCTTTCGTCTCCTCTACGTCAGCCGCCACAGGCCATGTGTTTGTCACCAGTATGCTTTCTCCTCAACACACCCGCCTCTTACACCACTGCCTTTGCTACGTCCACTATGCCGCCATAGAGAGCATGCTCCGCACCCAACCGGCCAAGGGACTTGACTTGGAGATTTTCCCTCTCCCGTGCCCCACTGAGTGCATTGATTGCGATCAAGGGAAGATGCACCAGTTTACGTACCCTTTGTCCTCCTCCAGTACATTCGCCCCTCTTGACCTCGTCCACTCGGTTGTCATGGGCCCTCTCCCCACCGAGTCCGTTGGCGAGCATGGCCGCTATGTCCTCACCCTCACTGACGACTATTCTCGCTACTGCTGGGTCTTCTGCCTTCGGGAGAAGAGCGATGTTGCCCGAGCCATCCATGACTGGCTTGTCCTCGTGGAACGCGAGTGTGGCCGCTCTCTTCGCTGCTTTCGCTCCGATTGCGGTGGTGAGTACATGGGTGAGGCCACAACCTTTCTCGCCTCCCACAGGATCCACCATGAGACATCTGCGCCCTACACGTCCGCCCAGAATGGTGTCTCTGAACGGTGGAACCGTACCATGGCCGACGCCGTCCGCACCATGCGCGTCGAGTCCAGTCTCTCTGATGGTTTCTATTTTAAATCCATGGCCTACATGACATGGGTTTAGAACCGGATTCCTCACGGTGCAGTCAATGCGCTGACCTCTGCCTAGCCCACGTCTGGGGTTGCGTGGCCATTCTGTGGCTGCCCGCCCCGCAGCTGGGTTGCAAGCTCGCCCCCCGCAGATGTCCCTGTACCTTCCTCGGTGTCTCTTGTCAGTCCAAGGCCTGGCGCTTCTGGGATCCCTCCCGGCACTACATCGTTGAGTCCTGGGATGCCCTCTTCTTTGAGGACCTGTTTCCTCGCGACCTTATTCACTCTGGCTCGTCCGTGTCTATCCCGTTGCATGGGACAGTGGTGAGACCGTCCTCCGTCTTGTCGCTTCCGGGTGACACATCTCTCAGTCCCTCCGGGCCACCAGATCCACTCGAATCCATTGGCCCCTCTGGGTCGGCAGCCCCAGTTGCGTCCGTTGGTCGCTTCGGGCCAGTAGCTCCAGTTGCGTCCACTGGCCCCTCCGGGCCGGCAACCCCAATCGCATCTGCTGGTCCCTTTGAGCCAGTAGCCCCACTCACATGCGCTGTTCCCTTCAAGCTAGTAGCCCCGATCGCGTCTACTGGTCCCTCCAGGCCGGCAGTCCCAGTCGCATCCACTGGCCCCTTTGGGCCGAAAGCCCCAGCTGCATCCGCTGGTCCTTCCGGGCTAGCAAATCCAGTCGCGTCCATTGGCCCCTCCGGGCCAGCAGCTCTAGTTGTGTCTACTGGTCTCTCCGGGCCAGCAGATCCAGTCGCGTCCACTTGCCCCTCCAGGCCGGTAGCCCCAGGCGCGTCCACTGGCCACTCCAGGCCAGCAGCTCCAGTTGCGTCCACTGGCCCCTCCGGGCCAGCAGCCTCGGTTGCATCTGCTGGCCCCTCTGGGCCAGCAGCCCCATCCGCCTCCATTTGCCCATCAGACGCAGTGCCATCGCCTGCCTTGCCATGCTACACACATGGCCCAGGTGGCAGCCTCCCACCCAGGCCGTCGGTGAGCGCGCAGACCGTCGCACCGCGCTCCGTGGCGCCTCGACGCCCCGTGGCTCCACGTGTCTCCTCCACTCCCACGGTCGTGAGTGGGGACCTTAGTACCAAGGCTCTCGGCTGGACAACCTCGGCCATCATTTGGGACCTTCACCCGGGCTCCGCACTGGGCTACGCCATGCTTCATCACGAGCATCGACACGCTGCCATGGCTGCGCTCGCGTGCATCCCACTTGGGGCTCAAGATGGACACGCTCTCTCAGTCCACTCCACAGCACGCCCAGAGGCCACCCTACACGAGGCACGAGCTTCTCCTGAGGCCGCACACTGGGACGCTGCCTCCACCGATGAGCTCGCTGCGATTCGACAACACCACGTGTACGACCTCGTTGACTTTCCTCCAAGTCGGAAGGCCATCGATGCCAAATGGGTCTTTTGGTGCAAGTGGAAGCCCGATGGGTCCTTAGACAAGTACAAGGCCCGCCTTATAGCCAAGGGGTTTGTCCATATTCCTGGGGTCGCCTACAACCAGATCTTTTCCCCAGTTGGCCGGTTCTCCACTAGCCGGGCGCTCTTCAGCCTGGTTGCCCAACATGGGTAGGAGCTGTATCAGATGGATGTGAGCAACGCTTTTCTCCATGGTTCACTGGAGGGTGAGGAGCTCTACATGGTGTTGCCACCAGACTTTGACGATGGCATTGGGAGAGTCAAACGACTGCGTAAGGCCCTCTATGGCCTGAAGTAGTCGCCTTGGTGTTGGAACCAGGAGATCATTAGCACGCTCCTTCGTGGGGGGCTCCAGCGCAACACCGCTGACCCTGTACTGTTTGTCAGTCCGCGAGGCCAGACTTTTGCTGCTGTCCTAGTTTACGTTGACGATCTCCTCATTGTGTTGCCAGACACAGTTGCCATCTAGCGTATCAAGGACTTGCTGCACGCCTCCTACCAGATGAAGGATCTCGGATCTGCCAGAGTCTTCCTGAGCATGGAGCTTGAGTATGATCGCTCCCAGGGCATCCTGCACATCCACCAGGCCACCTATATGCAGACTCTGTCCACCCGCTTTGCGAAGGACATACCACTCGTGCCGAGCGCGTCCTCACCCATGTCACCCAATGGCCAGGTGAAGCTGAAGAGTCATGACCCAGTTGTTGTGGGGGAGCCAGTTGACGTGACCACGTACTTGCGAGTCATCGTGTCACTGATGTTCCTGGCGACGACGACGCGCCTAGACATCGTGTTTGCCATCAACCTCCTGGCCCAATTTTCTTAGGAGTCGCGTCACCTCCGAAAAGGGAGGCCGCGATCCGAGTACTGCATTATGTCCTCTCGACTCCTTGGCAAGGTTTCATGTTCCGCCATCAGCCGTCTATTCTCGCGGTTGGCTATACCGACAGTGATTGGGCCGACAGTCGGGATAGTAAGAGTCGCACAGGCTGGATCTTTCTTATTGGTGGCAGAGCTGTGTCTTGGCACAGTGGCAAGCAGGGGTGCATTGCACGCTGCACTGCTAAGGCTGAGTACGCTGCTCTTGGCTCAAGCGCTTGTGACAGTGTGTGGTTGCATTGTCCGTTGTCCGAGTTGCATCCGTCTGTTGCATCTATCACGTTGCATTGTGACAATGAGAGTGCCATGACCATCGCCGACAATGACGGCGTGCATCACACACGCATAAAGCACATCAATGTTGAGTGTCACAATGAGTCTTTGTTGTTGCATGACGGCAGCATCAGCATCATGTGGGTTGAGACAACACGGCAGTTGGCTGACTTCTTGACCAAGGCACTGAATTGCAACTCGTTCAAGAAGGCTGTGAGTTCGGTTGGCATGCATCTATGAGTGGCTCTCTTTGTCCTTGCTTTCGTCTCTGCGTGGCCTGGGGATGTCTGGTCATTGACTGTGTCTCTGCCCACACATGTGCACTATGCCTATGAGTCATGGGGGAGTGTTGGTTTTCATGCATCTCTCATTGTACTCTGTTGTGTCCTCCCGGCTTGTGTACATCGGCATGCAGATGACTAACTGCGAGACTCGTCGCTACTGGAGTGTTGCTCAGTGGAGCCGACACGCGTTGAGCCCCACTCACCATTCACTAGAGCCTCCTCCATCTGGCGATGCGCTCAACTCCATCGGCATGCCTCCTCGGCGGTCGGCCCGCCGGAGGTCACTGCCACTGCAAATGTTGTCTGCATGTACCCATCGTTGATTCTGGTTGTGACATTGCGTCTGCAACATCATGCAGTGCCTAGGGTCCATGTCTCGTGCTATGTGGCCCTGTTTGGCTTTACTGATTGTCATAGGCAATGCCTGGATTCGGGCAGCTATAACTCTTTGCTGCCTTTTTTCTAGCTGATTCTAACCGCTCGACTGTGTTCGTAGCGTCGGTGGTATGGTCTAGTTTTGAGGCAAAACGGACGACGCCCAGGTTTTGGGCTGTTAGGCGTCTTGCAGGGCTCACCAAGAAAACCCTGCCTGCCATAAAATAGGTCTAGGACTATTTTCTGATTGGCTGGTTAGCTGAGTAACAAGTTCTACACTAGTCGGGGGGAGCTAGAACTTGGAGGGGTCTCCCATTGTTGCTCATTCTTCATTCCTAATCGGTCACTTTCAGTTTTGAGCTGCTTTCTGGTGCTACTACTGGCGCGCGCGTTTTTGAGTAACAATCCAAGAGATGATTGCAAATATTTTAGGGGCATGCAGGCCCATGCAAAAACAAACAATAGCTCTATGTGTGAGTGCGATGCAAGACAACAAGAATCTGGCTATGTCTGGAACGCTTAATAAAAAAGAGCAGGGAGATTTTACAAATGAGCCCCTAGCGGGCATATATAAGGGCGTTGGCAGCTAGCCACACCGGGCCTCGTCAACCCTGCTCAACCCAAATGAGTCAACAGGGAGAACACACTGCATACACCATGACAACAACAAAGGTGGTCTCCTCAAGGCACCGGAACAGCTCTCCGAGTGCCCGGGTCTTGACCACCGAGAAAACATGAGCACTGCCAAAAAATCTCGGAATCAACGTACAGACATCACAGACAACTTTTCGAACATCGGAAGCCCCACAACAGCCATCGGGTCTCCTCGTCGCACCAGTACAGTCCACCGGGTGTGCGGGTCTCAACCCACCGAGAAAGTTCTCCTACCTCTGGCCAAGCCCACATGGCTGCCGGAACACATCAATCATGTCTCGCCAGCGCTGTCGTACATGCTGGAGAAGTCTCAGGACATTCCAAAGGCCTGTCATGTTGTCACGATCTCCTCCACCATATACCCCTAATGTGGGTACATGGGTATTCCATCAGCGTCGGTCGTGACGGGTGGAAGCCAGACAAACCAATACTCCCTCTGGTTGACATGGCCGTCAACGCATGAAGAAAGTGATCCAAGGCACGAAACAACAACGTATGGCAAGCGATAATATGCATGAGTGAACTCACACACACACACACACACACACACACACACATACA
>SZWC01002930.1:148870-177561 GCA_023375785.1 Penium margaritaceum | reverse complement strand
GTCAACGCATGAAGAAAGTGATCCAAGGCACGAAACAACAACGTATGGCAAGCGATAATATGCATGAGTGAACTCACACACACACACACACACACACACACACACACACACACACACACACACACACACACATCTGGTATCCATCTAGGGTCTCCCTGGACAGTGGGACAGCCCACCTAGTGTCTGGGTCCCCACCATGAGAGGAGTGATGCACGTGCACACAAACTAGTGTAGTGTACATCATCCACACGTCAAACGACAACATGGTCTCCTCATGACACTGGCAGTACCAGGGCTCGGGTCTTGACCGCTATGAGCAATCCAACACAATAGTATCATCATCCAAACACAGGATCATGGGAGGATCTCCTCGTAACACGGGTGCAACGCACCAAGTGTCTGGGTCTCGACAAACAGTGTGCTACCATCGACATGGAGCTGTGCACGCACGTAGCATGAGCCACATGCGGGATGCTCTAGATGCTCACAACACAACATGGACCTCATCATGTATCTCCCATGACTTCGCGTCAGGCCGAGGTTCACACAACAGTCCACATGGGCAGTTGAACCTAGCAGCGATGTCCTCGATGGAGATGCTGATGTCGTAACTGAACAGATCCTGGGTGATGAGACATGCGGTGTGTCCATCATGCTGAGATAGCTTCCCCTGTCACGTGCGAGTAGGCACCCGAGCTCAAAGACAAAGTGGTGTCTTAGGCTACGACTCCTTACGTGAATCTGCATCACGTGGAGTATACCAGCCCTTGCGTGACTGCCAGGAGTCCAAACTCACAGTCTCTCCTCTCTCTACTTTACCGTGATGCATCTTTGTACGACGAAAAAAAGGGAATAGGCGAGTAGCACGCAAGCATGGATGAAATGGTGGAGCTGGCCTCCAAGGCAGGATAGAGTACCCGGAGGCGCATGGGTATACTGCCGGAAGAGGAGAGCTGGAGTGACAAACCGGATCACAACTCGTGGATGAAGATGACGATGGGGTAGGTGAGACGAGTGGATGAAGGTGCGTGATGGCTGTAGAAGAAGAAGGAGCGATGATGGGGTCGACAGGAGCCAGAATGGCGAAAGCCGAAGGCACGCTCACCTCTCCTATGACAATATCTCCAGTGGATGTCATACTCGGAGTTGGTACAAAATCCTCCTCGAGTATGGGTGTGCCAGATGCTGCTAGCAGAAAGATCATGCCAATAGCAGTGATGCTCCCCTCCTGTGAGAATCTCTCACGCGTGGCCATCACCTCCTGCTGTAGCATGAATACACGCTCCTTTAGATCAGTATAATCTGCATCAGACATGTGAAGGTGGCCCATGTTTGCCTCGCGATGGATAAACTCTGCCTCACTGGATGCTGCACATACAGATTGCACAACTCGTGAGTACAACTCCATCTGCATCTCTCCTGCTCAAGATGATGGAACTCGTGTTGCTGCATCCTCCTCAGGGTCAACAAAACTCGCTATGTGCTAAGACATTGTAACATTGGATGCAGCTGCACGTGTCGCACCCACACCATAACTCGTGTCTGTCACACGAGGAGTGAGCGGTCGCAAACCGAGAGAGAAGGAGAAGGAGGAGTCGTCACAGCCCGTGGAGCATGTGGGAATGTCGTCCGTGCAGGTACTACCATTCTCAATGTCGATGTGATCAGCAAGATCACCAGCAAGTGAACACGAAGGGGCGCAAATCAGCTCTTGTTGATGAGGTGATTCCATCTGCATGTAGGGATCTACTCCACTGTCCTCAACTGCCGCCGTAGTGGACACAGGTTTGTAGGACACTGGCTCGACAACGCCCATCAAGGCAACCAGCAAGCGTACCTGTCGCTCATGTAGTGTCTTGCCGGGAAGGCTGGTTGCTGCCATCTGCTCGATGATTGAGTAAGGACCACCATCTGACTCCGTCATGTATGTCGCTGCTCCATCATGGGTATAGGAACCCGGAGACTATAGGAACATGGACGACTCCTCACACTGAAGCTGGTCGTCATGTACCACGGATGAGACGGTGGAGCGTGCTGTGTCAGTTGCATCATATGTCCCAACGACATCTCTCAGAACTGCTTCTCTCAAGAATACCTCAACCTCTAAAATACCCGCCGGCCGACTCTGGTCATGCACTGCAACCGATGTCAGGCTGGAGTGAGTCCCGTGCGCCAAAGCCCCCGAAAATTTGTATGGGGCATCCTGATCCACACGGGACTCCTTTGCCTGCGCTAGGCCGCTACCTGTCGGAGTCACGAGTGGCACCGCCAAGGCACATGGGACCTGCACTCCTCCTGATGCAACCTGCTGCTGTGGAATGTCTAGCTACAGCCCCACAGTAGATGTCAACCTCGATGACATGCACGTCCTATGTACTCCAAAACCCACCGGATTGGTGTGAGTCGTGTGCACACTCTCCCCCAAAAGTCTGGTACATGCAACCCGATCCGTACGGGACTCCTGTGCCACCCCTAGGCCTCCACCAGACAGATTCGCAACTGGCACCGTCCAAGGACGTCGTGCCTATGCTCCTCCTGATGTCACCTATTGCTGTGGAAGATTTGGATCCAGCCCAAACGATGACAGGCATGTATCCACCATGAACGCTATGTCGGGATCACACTCCACGCCATGTGCTGTCACCGCCAGGCCGTGCCGGCCTGGCGCAAGTGCGGATCCTGTCGCTACGGTCATAAGAGGCGATACGCGGTGACCACGCTCCCCCTGGAGAGGTACAGCAACGGAAGCCTAGGAGGTGGATGATGTATCAAAACCGGCCCGAGTACAGCGTGTGGAGCGCTGACGCCGACGTCGCGGGGACACACGACTGGAACGACTCCATGAAGATATGTCATCGCGAAGTGGCATCGTGGTTGGAAGAGAGTGGAGGATCAAGAGGATGGTGGAAGCCTGGGTCAGGCCGACTGGTGACGTTGAAGAGACACCATTGAATGAGAAAGAAAGTGAGTATGAAGTAGATGTAGTCAAGGATTCCGTCGACGAACGAGGAACAGAAGCACGCTCGGTGACAACAAGGTCACAAAGCCGCTACACCATCTGCCTCAGGCCGTGGATCTCGGTGAATAAGGTCACCAGAGGTCCAGCTAGGGGATCTACCAACGCTCGCAAATCCACATGCTCTGGAGGACGCATGCTCGAACGACGCTCAAGCCAAGGTGGATGCCAACTCGAAGGGCGCGTCCAACAGCAACGACAACCATGATGTCCATCACCATAGAAGTAACAGGCAAACGCGCAAGGTGCCTGATCAGATGTCTACTGCTGCTACTACTTCTGCTCCTGCTCCTACTACTTCTACTGTTGCTGTTGCTGCTGCTCTGCGTAGCAACTGCTGCAATTGCTTGCTACTGCCCCCGCTATTGTTGCCGCTGCTTGCTGCTGCTGGCGCTGCTGCTTGCTACTATCACCGCTGCTGCTGCTGCACACTGCTGCTGCTGCCGCCGCTGCTGTAGTGGCTACTGCTCCTATTGCTTCTGCTATGGCTTTGAGCGGTTAAGTAGTTGCTATTGCTCCTGCTTCGTGGCACCGTAGCTGCCACCAATGCTTCACCTGCTGCTGCTGTTGTTGCCGCCGCAGTCATTAGTGCTACTGTTTGCGGCTCACCGCCCCTCTCGAGTTCACATGCAGTCGTTTCGCGCTCCCTCACGCTGCTACCAGCTTGATGCCACGTGGTGCGTTCTCTTTGCGTTCTACTCACTGTTGCTGCTTCTGCTGCGCACACGGCCCCCTGTGCTCTGATACCAAATTGAAAATACTTTAGGGTATGCAGGCCCATGTAAAAAAGAACATGAGTTCTGTGTGTGAGTGCGATGCAAGACGGCAAGAATTTGGCTAAGTCTAGAATGCTGAATATAAAAGAACAAGGAGAGTTTACAAACGAGCCCCTAGCGGGCATACATAGGGGAGCCGGCAGCTAGCCGCACCGGGCCCCGTCACCCCTGCTCAACCCAAATGAGTCAGCAAGGAGAACACACTTCATACACCATGACAGCAACAAAGTGTTGGAATGATGCTCCTCACCATGGCAGGGGTGACTCCAAAAAGGAACACCAAAAAGACAAGCCTTAGTGGCTTAGTGGTTAATGGTGTCCACCTCTAGAGGCAGGGGCCCGGGTTCAAGTCCCACAAGATGAAATTGTGCCCTGCCTCAANNAGCCGGCAGCTAGCCGCACCGGGCCCCGTCACCCCTGCTCAACCCAAATGAGTCAGCAAGGAGAACACACTTCATACACCATGACAGCAACAAAGTGTTGGAATGATGCTCCTCACCATGGCAGGGGTGACTCCAAAAAGGAACACCAAAAAGACAAGCCTTAGTGGCTTAGTGGTTAATGGTGTCCACCTCTAGAGGCAGGGGCCCGGGTTCAAGTCCCACAAGATGAAATTGTGCCCTGCCTCAAGGGAGGTGGAAGATAGATGCCAGGAAGCTAGCTCAACCTCTAGAGTTCCTCTTTAAGATTCTAGAAGGCCAGGTGAGGGTCAAGGAAGGTGGCTCACCTTCTAGAAAGGGTGACTTGTCCTACAAGGCATCTAGAGGTGTCTTGGTCTTCTGGACACCTTCCCTCCTACTAGAAGCAAGCTGAGGAATCTGGGAAGGGGTAGAAGCTTCTAGACGAGGGAAGGGATGCCTTCCTAGGTGGGAAAAGGACAGCCTATCAAGGAGCACTCTAGAAGCCATAGAATCTGCTAGGAAGCTCCAAATTTGGCATGCTTTGGTGTTCTGGAAAGCTTCGACCAGTGGCTATAAAATGCCACTGCTTGTGAGCCTTGATCAAGTGTTAAGTCCCATTCAATTGAGGCCAAAACTATTGCCTCACTCTCTGACCAGATTTTGCCATCCTTGGAACCAGTTGCCTCCACAGTTTCAGTCTCTCCAAAAACAGTTGGTGGTGTGAAATAGCCACTGCTAGGGACCCTCCAAGGTGCACACTCACCCTCAGGCCAACAAAGGGTTATGGGCCAACGCCTCTAAGGGGTTCAAAGCCAGCTTGATTTCACGCTCCCAACAGCAAGACATGGCAACTAGCGAGCAAGAGAGTAGCCGTGCTGTCCTTAAGTTTGATGGGACAGGCTTTGCCTTGTGGAGGTGGCAGTTTGAGGTCTTCCTCAACGACAAGGGACTGCTTGAGCTCGTAAAAGGTGATGAGACTGCTCCGCCGGAGACTGTAACGGCTGAGGTGAAGGAGGCATACAAGAAGCGCAACAAAAAGGCATTGGCGCTCCATGTGTCCGCGTTATGCCCACCACAACTTGGGCACATCCAAGGATGCACCCTAGCCGCGGACGCATGGTCAAAACTCTGCTCCATCTACCAGACAAGCAACCTTGCCAATCAGCTCTTCATTTTCAAACGGCTCGTCACCCTCCGAGCCAACCAAGGCGACAACATCATGGAGATCATGTAGCAGATTGAGTCCCTCGCAGTGGAGTGCGTGGCCACGGGTTGGGAGGTCGACATGGCGGTCGAGAGAGTGCAGCGGCATCAACTTCAGCTTACACAGTTCATCCTCAAAGTGTAGGCCGAGGCGACAAGTGGAAGGGTGCTAAACATGGCACTAATAAGGGTGACAAGAAGGGGGAGTGCTTCAGCTGCGGCAAGGAGGGCCACTACGCGCGCAACTGTCTCAAGAAGAAAACGGATCGGTCGCAGCGAAGCGGGAAGAAAGATGAGCACGCCCTTATGGCGTACAACTCCACCAACTTGAAGGATCCGGGAGTTGCCATCATCGACTCCAGATCAGGCCGCCACACGCAATGCAACAGGGCGGCATTTGTCACAGACGACGCCTCAGAGAGACGCATGATGGTGGCCAATGGAAAAACAGAGGTGGCCGCCGGTGAGGGTAACGTCCGCATTGAGTCAATTGTGGATGGAAAACCTGTCACGAGCACAATCTACGATGTGCTACATATGCCTAACTTTGGGGCAAACCTGCTCTCCGTCAGCCGCCTTACCGACAAGGGACTTGAGGTGCTCTTCACAAAGAAGGAGGCCGTCATCCGCAAAGAGGGCAAAGGTGAGGTGATTGCGCGTGCCAAGAGGGAGGAGGACTTGTACCTGCTACGCGCGAAGATCCTCCGCAGCCGGGTGTGGTCCAACGCCGCCAATCTTGCAGCAAAGGATGGAGGAGACCTGGACCTATGGCACCGCCGACTCTGCCACATTTCTCCATCAAGAGTGAAGGAGATGGCTAAGAGGGAAGTGGTGTGGGGTGTCCAAATCAGCGGACTTGATGGAACCAAGGAGACCGTGTGTGAGCCATGCATCATTGGCAAATCAACTCGGCAGCCGTTTGTCGCCAAGGGGACGCGTGCATCGGTAAAACTGGCCGTGGTACACACAGATGTGTGTTGACCGCTTGAGAGCTACATCGGCGGAGCTCGCTACTTCCTCACCTTCATCAATGACCACAGCCGGAAACTCTACCTCTACCCAATGAAGCGGAAGAGTGAGGTCCTTGCGTGCATGCAAGAGTTTGTGGCTGATGTGGAGTGGGAAACAGAGTTGAAGGTGAAGGCGTTCCGGAGTGACAACGGCGGTGAATATGCGGGGTGCCTTGGGTGGATGAAGAGCAAGGGGATTGAGTGGAAGAAAATAACTCCACACTCCCCACAACAGACTGGCGTCGCAGAGAGAGCGGATCGCACAATCCTAAACATGGTGCGATCCATGTTGAGCGACGCCAGCCTTACACAACGGTATTGGGCGGAGGCGGCAGGGACAGCACCGTACATCATGAATCTCATGCCGACCAAGCCGCTGAAGGACAAGGAGAGCAATGCGTGGAAGACGCCACAAGAAGTGAGGAGCGGGAGGAAGCCAGCAGTGGGTCACCTCCGCACGTTTGGTTGTGTTGCACATGCAATGGTGCAGGCACGTGAGGGATGGAGCAAGCTGGACCCGCGTACCCGCCGGTGTATTTTCCTTGGATATGAGAGCGGAAGCAAGGCGTGTCGGCTCTTTGACCCAAGGAGGCAGCAGATTGTGCGGAGTCGCGACGTCACGTTCGACGAGAAAAGCCATTGGACAGACAAGGAGGCAGGTCTCTCCAAGAGGGGGGAGTGGATGCCACTCCTTGAGGGGGAGACGCAGGAGGACGTGAATGAGGGTGACACCCTCGCATCACCACCAATCGGAGAGCATCGCCTGAGGGATGGGCGAGCGGCAGACTTTGTTACGGCCAGTTCGGATGAGGAATCCGAAGCACCAAAGATGGACGTGGAGGTGGGGAGTCAATAGATGTCTCCAAGGTCTCCAAGAGAGGGGGAGCAGGCGCTTAGAGAGGATGGCACCAAAAGGGGACAGCAACAACAACAACCGCCTCAAGAGCCCCGCACGAGTAACCGTGTGCGAAGAAGGACAAAAAGGTATGATGCCAACAAGGGCATTTGGACTGGGTTTGCACAAGCCTTCTTCACACAAGAGGAGCCTCAATCTGTAAAGGAGGCACAGTAGTGGAAGGATGGGGCTGAGTGGGAGGGAGCAATAAAATCTGAGCTTGCCTCCCACGAGGAGAACGGCACTTGGGAGCTGGTTGACCGGCCGTAGGGCAAGAAAATCATCGGCTCCAAGTGGATGGTCCGGAAGAAGCTCACAAAGGAGGGGAAGGTGGAGCGGTACAAGGCGCGGCTGGTGGCGAAAGGATATGCCCAGAGAAAAGGGGAGCACTACGACGAGACCTTTGCACCAGTTGCCAAGTTTGCCTCCATCCGTACTATCCTCTCGGTGGCAGCGGCACGCGACTACAAAATCCACCAAATGGACGTGAAAACCGCGTTCCTCAATGGCGACCTGGACAAGGAAGTCTACATGGAGGTGCCAGAGGGGGTGGATGCGCCGCAAGGGAAGGTGTGCCGGCTTCGCAGGGCGCTCTATGGACTGAAGCAAGCTCCGCTCATGTGGTACCTCAAGATGGATAGTTTCATGGGTGAGCTTGGCTTCAAGCGCTGCGAGGCCGATCACAGCGTGTACGTGCGTAATCAGCCAGGACTCCACCAAATTGTCGTCCTCTACGTGGATGACCTCATCCTTGTGTCTTCGGATGAGGGGGAGCTCAAGAGCCTGAAGCAACAGCTTGGCGGCCGGTTCAAGATGACAGACATGGGCGAGCTTGAGTACTACCTTGGCATCGCCATCAAGAGGGACCGCAAAGCACGCACGCTGGAGATGGGCCAAGAAAAATATGTGCAGGAGGTGCTCCGCCGCTACAACATGGAGGAGTGCAACCCCATCGGCACACCTATGACAACGACATGTGAGCTGAGCTTGAGCATGGGCCCAAGCACGGAGGGCGAGAAGGCGGAGATGGCTGGAGTACCGTACCAGTCCGCAGTTGGCAGCATAATGTATGCCATGGTGGCGACGCGGCCTGACCTTGCCTTTACTGAAGGACAAGTGAGCCGCTATGTTGCTGATCCGGGGCCGCTACATTGGCAAGCAGTGAAGAGAATCCTCCGCTACTTGAAGGCAACGACACATTCGCGACTTTTGTTTGGAGGGGGAGCTTGGACTGACACCCTCGAGTTGGTTGGCTACTCTGATGCTGACTGGGCAGGTGACGTTGATGACCGCAAGTCAACATCAGGCTATGTTTTTGTGCTTGGTGGTGCAGCGGTGTCTTGGACAAGCCGGAAGCAGGACAGTGTGGCTCTATCCAGCACTGAGGCGGAGTATATTGTGCTCGTGGAAGCCGCAAAGGAGGCACTATGGCTGCGACGATTGCTCAAGGAGATTGGGGTGCCACAAAAGAAGCCAACGGCACTCAATGTTGACAACATGAGTGCCATCAGCCTGACCAAGATCCCTGTGCTACACCAGAGGACCAAGCACATAGAGATCCGGCATCACTTTGCACGAGACCTTGTTGCAAAGGGTGATGTGGTGCTTGTGCATTGCGGCACAAAGCATATGCTTGCTGATGCCATGACAAAGGCGCAACCTAAGGAAAGGCATGATGCTACTTGTATGGAGCTTGGGCTTTCCCAAGCCTCTTGAATTGCACGCTGACCATGGAAAACTGCCATGGGTGACGCGCAAGGGGGAGATTGTTGGAATGATGCTCCTCACCATGGCAGGAGTGACTCCAAAAAGGAACACCAAAAAGACAAGCCTTAGTGGCTTAGTGGTTAATGGTGTCCACCTCTAGAGGCAGGGGCCCGGGTTCAAGTCCCACAAGATGAAATTATGCCCTGCCTCAAGGGAGGTGGAAAACAGATGCCAGGAAGCTAGCTCAACCTCTAGAGTTCCTTTTTAAGATTCTAGAAGGCCAGGTGAGGGTCCAGGAAGGCGGCACACCTTCTAGAAAGGGTGACTTGTCCTACAAGGCATCTAGAGGTGTCTTGGTCTTCTGGACACCTTCCCTCCTACTAGAAGCAAGCTGAGGAATCTAGGAAGGGGCAGAAGCTTCTAGAGGAGGGAAGGGATGCCTTCCTAGGTGGGAAAAGGACAGCCTACCAAGNTGCCCTGCCTCAAGGGAGGTGGAAAATAGATGCCAGGAAGCTAGCTCAACCTCTAGAGTTCCTCTTTAAGTTTCTAGAAGGCCAGGTGAGGGTCCAGGAAGGTGGCACACCTTCTAGAAGGGGTGACTTGTCCTACAAGACATCTAGAGGTGTCTTGGTCTTCTGGACACCTTCCCTCCTACTAGAAGCAAGCTGAGGAATCTAGGAAGGGGCAGAAGCTTCTAGAGGAGGGAAGGGATGCCTTCTTAGGTGGGAAAAGGACAGCCTACCCAGGAGCACTCTAGAAGCCATAGAATCTGCTAGGAAGCTCCAAATCTGGCATGCTTTGGTGTTCTGGAAAGCTTAAACCAGTGGCTATAAAATTCCACTGCTTGTGAGCCTTGATCAAGTGTTAACTCCCATCCAATTGAGGCCAAAACTATTGCCTCACTCTCAGAACAGATTTTGCCATCCTTGGAACCAGTTGCCTCCACAGTTTCAGTCTCTCCAAAAACAGTTGGTGGTGTGAAACAGCCACTGCTCGGGACCCTCCAGGGTGCACACTCACCCTTAGTCCAACACAAAGGTCGTCTCCTCGAGGCACCAGAACAGCTCTCTGAGTGCCCGGGTCTCGACCAACGAGAAAATATGAGCACTGCCAAAAAATCTCAAAATCAACATCCAGACATCACAGACAGCTTTTCGAACATCGGAAGCCCCACAACAGCTATCTGGTCTCCTCGTCGCACCGGTACAGTCCACCGGGTGTGCGGGTTTCAATCCACTGAGAAAACTCTCCTACCTCCTCACAAGCCCACATGGCTGCCGGTGGGGCTGCAATATCGCGATATTGAGTACCGCGGTACTCAAGTACCGCGGTACTCAAGTACCGCGGTACCAGAGTACCACGGTACAAATACCGCGGTATCGTATTTTTTTGGCAGGTCATTACCGATACCGGTACCGGTACCGTGTTACCGACGGTATTGATGAAATACCGCGGTATCTTGCATACACCGCGGTACACGGTTTACAGCTGAATAAAACACAACTTGTACCATGGTACTAAAATGGTTACCACAGTACTCAATGTCCCAATGATTTGCAAACACCAAAAAAAAGTCTAAGCTTAAAAAATGAGATCATTTCATCATTATGGAATTCATCTGTATTTAATCACAAGGACAACAGACATTTTCACATGACGTTAAAGTGAAACATGATGATGTTTAAGGACGAGTGAACTTTAGCAAATAGGGAAGGGGAGGAGGGTGAAGTTAGGAACAGACACTCGACTTCAATCATTTAGTCACATGTATGTCATCTTCACCACAATGGTGGCGGCAACGGGCTCATAGGGTACCAGTCATACAAGCACATGCAAGCCACTATGGTGTCGTCATCCAGGCTATGTTGGAAGTCGCCCAATAGTCAACGAACGCCACTAAACTTCCTCTCACAAGGTGCACTCGAGTAAGGGATAGGAAGCACAACCCGTGCTAGTAGAGCCATGGCCCGTAGCTCAACACGCTTTCTCTCCTAGTATGAAAGAGGTGTCTCTGTGGCGCTGTCGAATACCTCATCGATGTAGTACCTATCTTCCTCATTTGTCCAACTTCCAACACGTCTTCGTGCTAGAGCATAGTCATCGTCCTCTCCTGCAGTCACTGATGCAATGCTAGACTATCTCGTACTACCTCCACCCCCCCTCCCCCTAGCCGACCTTGCTTCTCTTCGTGCATCCTCAGCTGCCACAGCTGCCCTGTACTCTGTCAATGCGTCACGTACAAGCACCTTGACCTTGTCGCTTGTGTACCTATCCGCGGGTTCCAATGCCACCTGTTCTTCCATATACCAGTCGGGTTTCAACTGCGGATGCAGAGCACTTGCAACCGTGCAAAAATCTGACACCTTCTCCCAATAGCCCTGCACATGACTCTTTGCCGCCTCAATGCGGCTGTGTAGGCAATTGAGTACATTAGATTCCAACAGCATCTTGTCAAGATGCTTCATCAACGAGTCGTATCGCGGGATGACCTTGTACAATGTAGGGTATGTTCCCTGTGCCCACTTCCCAACCTTCTCAAGCTCTTCAAGAATTAGTTTTAACCCATCCACTCGAGCCAGGTCATCACTATCCACACGGAACTATTTCTTTGCCTGAGGGTCCCACTGCGGGTTCCGCTCCAACAATGCCTCTCTCGTTGATGCAGACAGAAATGCTAGGCAGCAGGTTGGGGCAGCAGCATTGTTGATGCAACGTGCGGGCTTCCACGCTAGTTGCTTAAGTCAGCTGCCCCCTCAGTCTGCTGCCCTAGAGACTAAGTCAGGAAACTCTGGGTTTGTGACTCAGAAGTGCGCGCGCCAGTGTTAGCGCCAGAAAGCAGCTGGAAACTGAAAGTAACTGATTAGCAATGAAGAATGAGCAACAATGGGAGACCCCCCCAAGTTCTAGCTCCCTCCCAATAGTGTAGAAGTTGTTACTCAGCTAACCAGCCAATCAGAAAATAGCTCTGGACCTATTTTCTGGCAGGCAGGGTGTTCTCAGTGAGCCCTGCCAGATGCCCGGCAGCCCAAAACCCGGGCGTTGTCCGTTTTGTATGAAAACTGGACCATACCATGATACCAACGCTGCGAACCCAGTCGTGCGGTCGGAATCAGCTAGAAAAATAGTAGCAAAGAGTTATGGCTGCCTGAACCCGGGAAGTGCCTACAGTGATCCATGATGCCAAACAGGGCCATACAGCATGCAACAAGGACCCTAGGCAGAGCATGACGATGCAGACGCGATGGGACGCGCTGGACGCATGAAGACAACAACTGCGGTGGCAATGACCACCGGCAACACGACCGCCGAGGAGGCCTACCGATGGAGGTGAGCACGTCGCCGGAGAGAGGAGGCTCCAGCAAACTGCGAGTAGACCTCAACGTGCGTCGGCTCCACCGGACGACACTCCATCAGTGTCGAGTCTCGCCGTCAGTCATCTGCACGCCGATGTACACAAGCCGGGAGGACACAACATAACACAATGAGAGATGCGCAAAAACCAACACTCCCCCATGACTCACAGGCGTAGTGCACATTGGCGGGCAGAGATACGGTCAACATCTAGACTCCTCCAGGGCATGCAGAGATGCAGGGAAAGACAGAGCGGGCAACTCGATGGACGCACACCGACTGAACTCACAGCTTTCTTGAACGAGTCCCGTTTCGGTGCCTTGGTAAGGAAGTCAGCCAGCTACCGTGCTTTCTCAACCCACACGATGCTGATGCTGCCGTCAATCAACAACGAACTCACATAGAGATACTCAACATTGATGTGCTTTGTGCGTGTGTGATGCACGCCGTCATTGTCGGCGATGGCCATGGAACTCTCACTGTCACAATGCAAGGTGATGGATGCGACAGACTGAGGCAACTCGGACAACAGACGACGTAACCACACACTCTCACACGCGCTTGAGCCAAGGGCCACGTACTCAGTCTTAGCAATGCTGCGTGCAATGCACCCCTGCTTGCCCCTGCGCCAGGACACAGCTGTGGCGCCGATCAAAAAGATCCAGCTCGTGCGACTCTTACCGTCTGGACTGCCGGCCTAGTCACTGTCGGTGTAGCCCTCTGCAAAGACGGACGGCTCGCGGCGGAACATGAGACCTCGCCGAGGGGTCGAGACGACATAGCGCAGTACTCGGATCGCGGCCTTGAAGTGGAGGTGACGCACCTCCTGAGAGGACTGGGCTAGGAGGTTGATGGCAAACGGGATGTCTGGACGCGTCGTCGTCGCCAGGAACATCAGTGACCCGATGACACGCAGATACGTGGTCACATCAACTGGCTCCCCCACAACAGCTCGGTCAGGATTCTTCAGCTTCACTTGGCCATCGGGTGACATATGTGAAGATGCGCTAGGCACGAGGGGCAGGTCCTCAGCAAAGCGAGTGGACAGGGTCTGCACATAGGTAGCCTGGTGGACGTGCAGGACGCCCTGGGAGCAATCATGCTTGAGTTCCATGCCCAAGCAGTCCCGAGATCCTTCATCTGGTAGGCGGCGTGCAGCAAGTCCTTGACACGCTGGGTGGCGGCCGTGTCTGGCGACACAATGAGGAGATTGTCAACGTAGACCAGAACTGCGGCAAAGGTCTGACCTTGCGGGCTGACGAACAGAGCGGGGTCAGCGGTGCTGCGCTGGAGGCCGCCACGAAGAAGCGTGCTGCTGATCTCCTGGTTCCAGTACCGAGGCGAATGATTCAGGCCATAGAGGGCCTTCCGCAGCTGCCAAACTCTCCCAGTGCCGTCATCAAAGCCTAGGGGCTACACCATGTAGAGCTCCTCACCCTCCAGTGAGCCATGGAGGAACGCGTTGCTCACGTCCATCTGGTGCAGCTCCCACCCATGCTAGGCAATCATAGTGAACAACGCCCGGCTAGTGGAGAACCGACTGACTGGGGCAAATATTTGGTCGACCCCAGGGACTTGAGCAAACCTCTTTGCTGAGAGGCAGGCCCTGTACTTGTCCAAGGACCCGTCAGGCTTCCACTTGCGTTGAAAGACCCACTTGGCACCAATGGCCTTCCGACCTGGAGGGAGGTCAACAAGGTCATACACGCGGTACTGCCGGATAGCAGCGAGCTCCTCGGCACAGGCAGCATCCCATTGTGTGGCCTTAGGAGAGGCTCGAGCCTCGCGTAGGGTGGCTGGGTCCTTCGGGCGTACTGTGGACCAGACTGAGAGGGCGTGCGCATCACGAGCTCTAGGTGGGATGTGGGTGAGTGCAGCCACGACAGCATGCCGATGCTCGTGATGAAGCATGGTGTACCCTAGTGCAGAGCTTGGGTGAAGGTCTGCCATAATGGCCAAAGTGGTCGGGCCGAGAGCCTTTGTGCCAGGGTCCCCACTCACGACCGTGGGAGTGGAGGAGACACGTGGAGCCATACGGGGTCGAGGCGCCACGGGACGCGGTGCGACGATCTGCGCGCTCACTGTTGGCCGAGGTCGGAGGCTGCCACCTGGGCCACGTGTGTAGCGCGGTCGGGCAAGAGATGGCACATGGTGCGACGGGCCAACGGAGGCGGACGGGGCTACTGGCCCGGAGGAGCTAAAGTAACGCGACTGGGGCTGTCGGCCCGGAGGAGCCAGTAGATGCAACAGGCGCTGCTAGCTCAGAGGGGCCAGCGGACGTGACAGGAGCAGCTGGGCCAGAGGGGCCAGCGGACGCGACTGGGACGGCCGGCCTGGAGGAGCCAGCAGATGCGACAGGCGATGCTGGCCCGGAGGGGCCAGCGGACGTGACAGGAGCAGTTGGACCGGAGGGGCCAGCGGACGCGACTGGGGCTGCCGGCCCGGAGGGGCCAGTGGACGCGACTGGGGCTGCCGGCTTGTAGGGGCCAGTGGACTCGACTGGGGCTACAAGCCCGGAGGGGCAAGCGGACGCAACTGGGGTTGCCGGCCCGAAGGGGCCAGCAGAATCGACAGGGGCAGCTGGCTCGGAGGGGCCAGCGGACGCGGCTGGGACTGCTGGCCCGGGAGGGCCAGCGGACGTGACTGGGACTGCTGGCCCGGGTGGGCTGGAGGATGCGACAGGGGCTACCGGATCCGAGGGACGGAGTGATGTGTCACCCGGAAGCAACAGGACGGAGGACGGACTCACCACTCCCCCACGCGACGAGAGGGACACGGACGAGCCGGAGTGGATGAGGTCGCGGGGAAACAGATCCTCGAAGAAGAGAGCATCGCGGGACTTGACGATGTAGTGTCGGGATGGGTTCTAGAAGCGCTAGGCCTTAGACTAACGAGACACACAAAGGCAGGTGTAGGGGCGTCTGCGGGGGGCGAGCTTGCCGCCCTGCTGTGGGGCCGGCAGCCACACAACGGCCACGCAGCCCCAGACGCGAGCCGGGCGGAGGTCAGCGCGCCGACCGCACCAGTGCTGGTATGGTGTGGACTGGCGAGGAAGGGGACCGTGGGGAATTTGGTTCTAGACCCAGGTCATGTAGGCCATGGCTTCAAAATAGAAGCCATCGGAGAGACCGGACTCGACTCGCATGGTGCGGACTGCATCCGCCATGGTACGGTTCCACCGCTCGGATACGTCGTTCTGGGCGGGTGTGTAGGGCGCAGACATCTCATGGTGGACCCCACGAGAGGCGAGAAAGGACGTGGCCTCACCCATGTACTCTCCACCGCGATCGGAGTGAAAGCGGTGAAGAGAGCGGCCACACTCGCGCTCCGCGAGGACAAGCCAGTCCTGAATGGCTCGGGTGACATCGCTCTTCTACTGGGGGCTAAAAACCTAGCGGTAGCGAGAATAGTCGTCCGTGAGGGTGAGGGCATAGCGGCCATACTCGCCGACGGCCTCTGTGGGGAGAGGGCCCATGACGTCCGAGTGGAAAAGGTCGAGAGGGGCGGATGCACGGGAGGAAGACAAGGGGTACGTGGACCGGTGCATCTTCCCCTGAGCGCAATCAATGCACTCAGTGGGACACGGAAGAGGGAAAGTCTCTGGGTCAAGGCCCTTTGGCTGGCTGGGTGCGGAGCATGCTCTCTACGCCGGCAGAGTGGACGTGGCAAAGGCGGCGGTGCAAGAGGCGGGTGTGCTGAGGAGACAGCGTACTGGTGACAAACACATGGCCTGTGGCGGCCGACGGGGAGGAGACGGGAGGAGAAGAGGAGAGGCGGGGAACATGCCACAGGTTGCCACGGGCAATGGCGTGCAGGACGACAAGACCAAACGGACGCAACGACACAGTGCCAACACCACAGGAGTGCACAACGTCCATGCTCATGCGGTCAGGGGCACTCACAGACAGGAGGCTGAGCTTGAGACCAGGGACAAAGAGGGCATCGGTCAGAAAAACATCACCGGTAGGACCACAGAAACGAACGACGCCAACACCACAGACAGGCAACACTCGTCCTGAACCCGTCCGGACACTGGAGACATCGCCTACAGGACCGAGCATACTGAAGGCCTCACGAGAGGCCGTCATGTGATGCGTGGCCCCGGAGTCAATGATCCAAGTCTGAGTAGGGTCCTGGACAGGGGTCGCCAGATCGCAAACGGTCACATGGCAGCAAGCGAGGGACGCGGACGCACTAGAAGGAGGCGCAAAACGAGACTGTCAATCGTCAAGCCACGCCATGTCGTCAAGGAGGCGGTTGGAGGGGACCATGTGAGACAACGAGACAGACGAGGAGACAGGACACGACCGTAGCTCAGTCTCAGTCATGCAGGGCTGGGCAGGAAGGGAGGAGGTGACGCAACTCGCACTTCCCTGGGGAGGAGGGCGAGGCAGGCCAAGCTCGAGCGAGATGAACTGCTCCAGCTGACGCTCACGGGAGGACGTTCCGGGAGTGGAGACGGAGTGTAGAGTGACGGCTCCAGAGCCCGGGTAGTAGGAGGAATGAACCAGCAAAGGAAGCGGAGGCGTCGACGGCTGTGGGTAGTACAACTGTGGCGCGGGTGTCTGTGGGACAGGCGGAGCGGTCGGAGTGGCAGAGCTGCTGGACGAGGTCGGAGTGGAAGGCCCAGCAGCAGCGACGACGACAGAGGCGAGATGGCGCTCCCGCTGGCGACGCATGGTGGCGATGATGCGCGCCTCATCCGTCGGGAGCGGGCACGTGTACCACCCGTGCTCGGGCTGACCACAGTTGTGGTAGACCAAGCCACCACTGTTGGACCCGGTCGACGACTGCTGCTGCTGCTGCTGCGGCAAACCCTTGCCTTTCTTGTTCCGGCTCTTCTTCTTCTTCCCCAAAGATGATGAGATAGCTGCGGCGGGGGAGGCAACGGCCACGGAGGCAACGGAAGGGGAGGCAACGGCAGGGGGTGCAAGGGCCTCCGTTCGATGGAGGTGGGACTCCTAGCGAGCTTCCTCAATGCGAAGGAAGAGCTCATATGCCCAGGGTATGAGGGCGCCCTGGGCCGCCATGGTGGAGGGGATGTCCTGGGGGTAGTGTACGTAGACTTCCGCGTACACGTTGGTGGCGGCGCGCTTGATGGTGAGGAGCGCGGACAGAGGGGGCAAAGGAGATATGCCGAGACAATAAAGGATGTGCGCCGCCCACTCCCAGTAGATAGTGGCCGTCTCGGTCTGCCCCATGTGCAGGGAGTTGAACTCCCGTAGCAAACGGCTCATCTCAGCGTCACTGGACAGGCGATGAGGCCTGGTGAGGACATACCATGCGGCAGCAGGGTCTGGGATGTCGCCATCAGTGAAGTCGCTGAGGAAAGGCTCTAGGGCCAGGCGGGAAGCTGGAGGGGCGACTTGGACAAGGACACGGACGGCGAGACCAGCGTCATACAACTGGTCCACCTGGGTGGAGTCGTAAGGGTTGGGTGTAGTATGCCCACAGGCCCTCACCTTGCGCCCAGATCGAGAAGCTGAGCTCCTAGCTCCGGAACTGCTCGCCAGCCTGAAGCGGCGGCGGCGGCGTCTCAAAGTCCTTCTACCTACGGCCGGCACCCACAATGGGGCCAAGGAAAGAGGTCACTGTCTGCCGGTGGCGCTGAGTCTGCTGTTGTGCCAGGTAGTGCGTGGCAACAGACACAACTGGACTAGCGTGCCCATGAGGGACGAAGGACGGTAGTGTACTGGTGGTAGTCTGGGTGGCTACTGGCTGTAGCGTTGCAAGCTGCTGCGTCAAGGCGGCGAGCTGTTGCCAAAGAGCACGGAGGGGGTCAGGATTGCCGCCAACGACACTAGTGGGCTCCTGCTGATGCTACTATTGCTGCTGTTGCTGCTACTGCTGCTGCTGCTGTTGCTGCTGTTGCTACTGCTGCTGCTGCTGTTGCTGCTACTACAGCTGCTGCTACTGCAGCTGCTGCTACTGCTGCTGCTGCTAGTGCTGGTACTGGTACTGCTGCTGCTATAGTCGTTGTAGGAAAGGGAGGGTAGGGGTCCCTCCAACAAAGGAGGACCCCTCCTCACCGGGGCTACTTGCCATGATGTAGTGTCGCTTGTTTGTTTCCCCCTTTTTTGTTTTTTTTAGTGCTACTGATGTCAGCAGTGATGTCAGCCGAGGATGGCTCACGTCAGCAGAGGCAACTACGTGTGCGCAGTGCTACTGGTTTTCCCCTTGTGTTTGGGTTTTTTTGTTGATGACATCACTAGTGACGGCAATAATGACGTTAGCGGACGGCCGCTGACATCAGCAACGGTGGATGCAGCCGCTACTGTGGGGCTGCAGCCGTAGTGTTGTTGGTGTTGCCGCTACTGCTACTACGGCTGCGCCGGCTGCTGCTGCTACTACTGCTGCGGTGGCTGCTGCTGCTGCTGTTGTTGGTGATGCGGCTGTGGCTATGGCTGCTACTACGACTGCTGCGGCCACTGTTGCTGCTGTTGCTGTTGTTGTGGCTACGATTGTTATTGCTACTGCTGCTATAGTAGCTACTGTTGCTTGTTGCGACTGTGGCTACGGCTGTTGCTACTACTACAACTGCTACTGCTGCTTGCTACGGCTGTAGCAGCGGCTGCTGCTACTGCTTCAGTTGTCGCTGCTACTTTCTGTGGTCGCTACTGTTGTTGCTGCTGCAGCTGTGATTCCAGCTGCGCCTGCTGCTGCTACTTCGGTTGCTGTTACGGCTGCTGTTGCTGCAGCGGCTGCGGCTGTTGTGGCTGCAGCGAACAAGAGAAAAAGGGAGGGGGGTCACTGCGCATTTTTTTTTGTTTTTTTTGTTTTTCTTGCCCGTCGCTGCGAGCTCGCTGCTTGCTTTGAGCGACGAGCTGCGAGCAGCGAGCTCGCTGCTTGCTGTTCGTAGGAGGCAGCGAGCTCGTTGCCTGCAGCTCGCTGCTCCCAACGAGTAGCGAGCTACAGGTAGCTGCATCTGCTGCTGCTGCTACGGCTGCGGCTGCGGCTACTGCTGCTGCTGCTGCAGCTACTGCTGCTGCTTGCTACGGCTGCGGCTGTGGCTGCTGCTACTGCTACAGCTGCTGCTGCTGCTTGCTGCAGCCGCTGCTGATGTTCCTGCGGCCGGCTGCTGCTGCTCCCACCGGCTGCTGTTGTTGAGAGCTACTGCGCACTGCTACTGCTGCCGGCTGCTGCTCACTGCCGTTGCTGCTACTGCCGGCTGCTGCTGGTGCAGGCTCCTGCTGCTGGGAGCTGCTGCTGCTGCCAACTGCTGTTGTGTACTACTGCTGCTGGCTGCTGCTGCTGGCTGCTGCTGCCACTGCTCGCTGCTGCGGCAAGCTACTGCTGCTACTGCTAGCTGGTGTTGTCAGTCACACCTGGAGGACGTCGTTGCGTGCGTCGTCGCCAGCAAGGGCGTGACGTGACCGGCCGCTCACCTCCTCACGTCAAACGTGGGGTCAGTGCTGTCGGAAAAAATCCGACAGCATTTCCCCTGGCCCAGTGGCTGTGCGAAAAATTCTGACGCCGCCACCAGGTGGGTCAATGCTGTCAGAAAAAAACCGGAAGCATTTTCCCTGCACTTGCGCGTATGGAGGTCCGCCGGCATTGTCTGGCGCCTGTACGTCAGTCTCTTGCTGCTGGTGCTATGCTCTGGCTCTGATACTATGACAGAAATGCTAGGCACCAGGTTGGGGCAGGAGCGTTGATGCATCGTGCGGGCTTCCACGCTAGTTGCTTAAGTCAGCTGCCCCCTCAGTTTGCTTCCCTAGAGACTAAGTTAGGAAGCTCTGGGTTTGTTACTCAGAAGTGCGCTCGCCAGTGTTAGTGCCAAAAAGCAGCTGGAAACTGAAAGTAACTGATTAGCAATGAACAATGAGCAACAATGGGAGACCCCTCCAAGTTCTAGCTCCCCTCCAGTAGTGTAGAAGTTGTTACTCAGCTAACCAACCAATCAGAAAATAGCTTTGGACCTGTTTTCTGGCAGGCAGGGTTTTCTCGGAGAGCCTTGCCAGACGCCCGACAGCCCAAAACCCGGGCATCGTTCGTTTTGCCTGAAAACTGGACCATACCATAATACCAACAGTGCGAACGCGGTCGTGCGGTTAGAATGAGCTAGAAAAACAGTAGCAAAGAGTTATGGCTGCCCGAACCCGGGCAGTGCCTACGGTGGTCCATGATGCCGAACAGGGCCATACAGCATGCAACAAGGACCCTAGGCAGAGCATGACGATGCAGACGCGATGGGATGTGTTGGACGCATGCAGACAACAACTACGGTGGCAATGACTGCCGGCAACACGACCGCCGAGGAGGCCTGCTGATGGAGCTTAGCACGTCGCCGGAGAGAGGAGACTCCAGCAAACTACGAGTAGACCTCAGCGTGCGTCGGCTCCACCGGACGACACTCCATCAGCGTCGAGTCTCGCCGTCAGTCATCTGCACGCCGATGTATACAAGCCAGGAGGACACAACAGAACACAATGAGAGATGCGCAAAAACCAATAGATGTTGCTGAGAATTCCTTCAACATTGCGTACGTGCTACTCCAGCTTGTGGGCGCATCCAATGAGAGGTTCTCACCTTGTCCACCCCTCAACTCCCGCCACTGCGCCAATAAGGTGGGTGATCGACGAATGGTAGCATGTATCTGGCGGATCTTCAGAAGCAACTTCTTCTTGTCTACCCCCCGAATCAAGGTCTGCACCACCAGGTTCAGCACATGGGCAAAGCACCTAAAGTGCTTTGCCGTGCTAAAAGTGGTCGGATACAACCTTTCTAGCTCTTGTAACATCTTCTTATCTGTAGTGTGGTTGTCAACGGTCACACCCATGATGCGCCCCGTCAATCCATACCGGTCTATGACGCATGTTGCCACTGCATGCGCCAAGTTCTCTCCTGAGTGCTTTTTTGGCAGTGGTATGAACCCAAACAGGCAATGCTTATGCTTCCATGCTCCGTCAACCCAGTGTGCCGTGATGCCTAAGTATGCCCATTTGTTCTTCCCAATCGAAACATCTATTGTCAGTGACACTTTGGCATTTGTAGCATGGAGGAGGTCCTTGATCATGTCACCATACCAAACGTAGTCCTTGAGGATCTCTTCCGAGATCTTCATCCTGTGGGGGACGTTGGCGTCCGTGTTGCAGTACTTCAAGATGGCAATGAATGTCCTATGGTTGATCTCCAAGAATGCCACCTCTGCTTCGACGATGTACCTGCGAATGAGGTGCGCAAGATGCTTATTGTTGAAGTCCGGTCGTCCACCTGCAATCATGCGCTCAATGGGTCCACCTGTGTTGTCTCTAATCTTGTCTTGGTAACGTGGCAACATCTTGTACACAGATGCATAGTGGTTACAGTAGAGGTGCTTCACGCAGTGGCCAGGACTTCCCTGGTCAGTGGCACAGTGTACGCCACACATAAGACATTTACGACCACCCTTTTGTTCTGGCCCCCCCACCTCATACTCTCCGAACAACGTCTTGTACGGATGTTCAATATTCTCACGATCGTTGTAGATGGCTAGTTCAAGTAAAGCCTCCTTTTCTGGGGTCCATTCAATGGCAACACTATCCCCATCGGAAAGCTTCTTTCACTTTCCCAACCTACTTCCTCTTCGCCCTTGTCCTCCACCCACTTGTGATCCAGAGCCACTACTTTGCATTTGCTGCAATTGGCTCTGCAAAGCCGCAGTAGCTTCTTACGCTGCAGCCTGCTTTTCACTATCAATTGCATGTTGCATATCTGGTGTTAACGAGGCCTGCACACGCTCACGCACCGTTGCATGCAAAGCCTCTATGACTGAAGATTTTCTGCCTGCACGAGCGTGTTCAACTGCTTCCTGTGCGCGAATCAACCTGTTGCTTACTGTCGGTGGCCCACCCGCCGCCCCCGCCGTTGCCTCTGCTGCTGCTACAGCCATTGCCCTTGCCTCCGGACCTGTTCCCGCCAATGTTGCTGACACCACCGCAACCATTGCCTCTCTCCCAGCCCTCGACCCTTCCTCTGTCACCGGAACCTCCCCTAATGTAGTCCCAACCATTGCACTTTCATCCTCCATTGTCCCAGATCCACCACCCCCTTGTTCAAGAGATTGTCCCAACTGTGCCCCTCCACCTTCTACATCCGACCATGACCCCGCCCCACTCCCATCCCCCCCTCCTTCCCCCAACCCTGCCCCGACCCTGTCGCCGCTTGTTTGCTGGCCACATTGCAGACACTGTTCGTTTTGCTTTTCCAAAAGGTGGCGCAGATGACGGGCCTGCCACGATTCTTGTTGTTGGTAAGGTTGTCCACCTGTTTGTTGATGCTGTTGTGTACCTGTCTGCTGCAGCTGTCGCAGGCCTGTCTGCTGCTGTTCTTGCAAACCTGATGGCAGTTCCTGTTGCACACCTGCAGGTTGCTGCTATTGCATGCCTACGTGTTGCTGCTGCTGCAAAACGAGCTGCTGCTGGGGCTCCTGCTGTCGCAAAGATGACTGCTGCAGTAGTTGTTGCAAGCTTGACTGCTGGTGCTGCTGCTGTGGCCGTGGCTGCTGCTGGTGCTGCTGCTGTGCAATTTGTCGAGGCAATTGTTGCTGTTGACTGTTGCTGCCTGTTGCAATCATGTCTTGCAGCCGACCGTGCTGTCGCTTTGCTGGCTGCTTTTCTGCTCTTGCACTGGGTGCGAGCCTCGGATGAATAACACCGCGGCCCAAATCTGTCATCCAGGGTCCCTGCAAAATCTGCTGCACAGATCGGATGATGTCATCTGTCATCTCCTTGGCCGAATCTGGAATTTCAACACCCATAATGAACAGAAGAGAAGCTCTGATATCACCACATGACACCAACATAGACTGGAACATATCATACTCCATGCGATGCCTATGACCCCCATAAGACAAGGCCTCACCACTCTGAATGCATTTTGCAATCCACTTTTCCCATTCTGTTACGACGTTGGCAGGCAACTTTTCACGTTCAACGTAGTGCTGCTCGGCCAACTGTTGCACCAAAGGCGAGGTAAGGAAGCGCGGCTCGTCGGTCGAATCTGTCAATTTTCTGGTCAGCCATGGTGGTCTCCAATCGGCATCGCGCTGTTGCTCTCTCTCTCTTCCTCACTCCCCAAGCTCTCCTCTCTCTCATCTTCGTCCCCGACCGTGGCTCCTGTTATGACACGGTCTTCGTCCTCCTCGGGACTTTCGTCAAAGTCATAATCCGCCTCCTCCTCCATGCCCTTCTTCCGACCAGATGTGCCCTTCCCTTTTCCCCTTCCACGACCCCTCCCGCGACCCGACCCACGACCTTGTCCATGTCCTCTCTGTTTTGTGCATGATCCTTCCTTGCTGGCCAGCTGCCGCTGCTGCTGTTGTTCCACGCTTGTGCTACTCGTTGTATCGCCCCGAAATGATGCTGCATCTCCTGCAACGTCTTCTTCTTTTGCTGGTATCTTCCCTTCATCCTCCTCTTCCCAATCACCGTGGAATACCTCCTCAATCGCGTCCACTTCCTTGCCGCGTGTGAATGCGTCATCGCCATGCAGCTCCATCTCCTTCTCTTCATCCTCATCCTCGTCGCTGTCGCACTCGGCCCTGTCATCCTCACCACCCGCCCCCGTTGCCCCCCTTTCGGCGTTCACTCCTGCCCCCATGGCGGCTTGCTGCACACGGCGGCTTTGGATAGCAGCCGCAGAAGATCCTGCCAATGGCGCGAGGGTTGNACATCCTCCACTTCCCAATCACCGTGGAATACCTCCTCAGTCTCGTCCACTTCCTTGCCGCGTGTGAATGCGTCATCGCCATGCAGCTCCACCTCCTTCTCTTCATCCTCATCCTCGTCGCTGTCGCACTCGGCCCTGTCATCCTCACCACCCGCCCCCGTTGCCCCCCTTTCGGCGTTCACTCCTGCCCCCATGGCGGCTTGCTGCACACGGCGGCTTTGGATAGCAGCTGCAGAAGATCCTGCCAATGGCGTGAGGGTTGTGGAGATGGCGGGCACCCTTGTTGAAGCCGTAGCAAGCGCAGCAGCGGCTAGCGCAGCAGCTGTAGCAGCAGCTGTGGCAGCCAGGGCAGCAGCATAGTCTGCGGCAGCGAGTGCGACAGCCGCAGCATGACTGACCATAGTAGAATGACCGGTTGCAACGACAGCATCCAGATGTGCCTGTGATGCCGCTCTTGTTGTAGCCTCAACCACCGCCGCAATTGAAGGTGGAACCAAGGCGGGTGATGATGTAGTGGTAGTTCCTGCAACGGCGGAGGCGTACGTCACGCCCTCATGTCGCACCGATGCATGCACCAAAGTCCCTACAGATGTACCTGGTGGACCACCTGTGGCTTCCGCCAGTGTGCGGGAGCGAGAGCCGTTGTCCATGGCTGATATCGGCTGAAGCCTGCTGTCCGGTCAATCCTGACTGCTGTACCTGATGTCTGCTCTAATCTGCTGGCGCTGTTGCTGCTGCTACTATCGCTGTCTTCCACTGCTGCTGCTGTCGTTTTCTGCCACTGTTGCTGTCGCTGTCTCCCACTGCTGCTGCTGTCGTTGCTCGCTGCCGCTGCTGGCTGGTGCTGCTGGCTGCTGCTGATGGCTGCTAGCAACTGGCCACTACTGCTGAATGCCGCTGTCTGCCGCTGTCTACCGCTGTCTGCCCCAGTCTACCGCTGCTGACTGCTGTCTTCTGCCACTGCTGCTGTCGCTGCTGGCTGCCACTGCTGGCTGCTGGCTACTAGCTGCTGGCTGCTGTTGATAGCTGCTAGCTGCTGGCTGCTACTGCCGACTGCCGCTGTCTGCCGCTGCTGTTTGCTCATTCTGCCGCTGCCCGCTGCCGGCTACTGCTGCTGGCTGCCACTGCTCGTTGGTGTTGGCTGCTCTCTGCCGCTGCTGTCTCCTGGCTGCCGCTGCAGGCTGATGAAATCTGCTGATGCTGCTGATGCCACTGCTGACTGCTGCTGTTGTCCGCTCCTGCTGCAGACGCCTGAAATATGCTGCTGCTGCTGCCGCTGTCTGCCACTACTGCTGTTGTCGCTGCTGGCTGTCGCTGCTGGCTGCTGGGGGCTGCTGATAGCTGCTAGCTGCTGGCCGCTACTACTGAGTGCCGTTGTCTGCCGTTGTCTGCCACCGCTGATAGCTGAATTCTGCCGCTGCCCGCTGCCGGCTGCCGTTGCTGGCTGCCACTGTTGGTTGGTGTTGGCTGCTCTCTGCCGCTGCTGTCTCCTGGCTGCCGCTGCAGGCTGCTGAAATCTGCTGATGCTGCTGATGCCACTACTGCTGCTGCCCGCTCCTGCTGCTGACGCCTGAAATGTGTTGCCGTTGCTGCCGCTGTCTGCCACTGCTGCTGCTGTCGCTGCTAGCTGCCGCTGCTGGCTGCTGGCTGCTAGCTGCTGGCTGCTGCTAATAGCTGCTAGCTGTTGGCCGCTACTGCTGACTGCCGATGTCTGCCGCTGCTCATTGCTGAATTCTGCCGCTGCCCGCTGCTGGCTGCCACTGCTGGCTGCCACTGCTGGTTGGTGTTGGCTGTTCTCTGCCGCTACTGTCTCCTGGCCGCCGATACAGGCTGTTGGATGCCACTCCTGGCTGCCGCTGCCGCTGTTGCTGTTGCCGCTGCTGGCTGCAGCTGCCACTGCTGCAGTCTGTCGTTGCTGTCTGGCGCTGCTGGGTGTTGACAGCCGCTGTAGGCTGCTGGATGCCGCTTCTGGCTGCCACTGCCGCTGGTGCTGCTTCCGCTGCTGGCTGCCGCCGCCACTGCTACAGTCTGCCGCTGCTGTCCGCCGCTGTTCCTGGGGCGACGCGACGAGCATGGCAATGAATCGGGTCACCTCAGGCGACGGGCTTCATTGGAGTGTTTGTCGCGTCGCCTGAGGCGACGCGACAAGCATGGCAATGAATCGCGTCGCCTCAGGCGATGCAATTCATTGAAGTATGAATCGCGTTGCCTGGGGCGACGCGATTCATTGGACAGTAGACACCATCAGACCATCGCGTCGTAACACGCGACGAGATGGTTTGGTGTTGTTCAGCGCCATCGCGTCGCGATGGTTGGCTGCATAGTTCATTCTTGGGCAGCTGCCGTCCATATCGCTTGGACTGACTGACAGCAGGAGAAGGACTTGCTGTGGTGAATAATGGCATAACGTCCTCCAACATTTGTAACACGTTACCAGTATTAGAGGGAAGTTATATCCTTTTGTATGGTGTTACTGCGGTAATGTACCGCGGTACAATACCGCGGTACAATAGAGGGGTACCCTAAGAGGTCGGTAACGATACCGTACCGGTACCAGAAAAAAGATACCGTACCGCGGTATTGACAATACTGCGGTACAAAACAACGGTATGCCACGGTACCGGTAACACCGCCATCAGCCCTGGCTGCCGGAACGCATCAGCCGTGTCTCGCCAGCGCTGTCGTAGGTGCTGGAGAAGTCCCGAGACACTCCGAAGGCTTGTCGTGTCGTCACGCTCTCCTCCACCATATACCCCCAATTTGGGTATATGGGTAATCCATCGGCTTTGGTCGTGATGGGTGGAAGCCACACAAACGAACAGAGCTTCCATACTTGGACTCTAGAGCAGCAGACTGAGGGGCGAGCAGACTTAAGCAACTAGCGTGGAAGCCCGCACACTGCATCAACAACGCTACTGCCCCAACTTGCTGCTTAGCATTTCCAGCTCTTACCTATGCTAGCTCTTGCTAGTATCACATCGCATATCCTCACTGCATTTGATGTGTGCAAGCAATTGTTAGCCCTCATTCCTCTAACGGTGTTAGACTTTGAGATGACACTTAACTTGTCATACCGTTATGGCGGTGTTACCGCCATAACGGTATAACACCCACTTCAAGTTGCTTGTCACAAGTAACTTGAAGGCACTCCGTAGCGGCTTACAGCTTCCTTCATTGTCCGAGCTTCATCATTCACCCTTCCTCGAACCCGCATGGATCTTCCTTCTTTAGCTAACTTGAGGCCTTTCATTTGTGCACCCGATACTCTTTCTTCAAATGGGGAGCCTATCGGCTGAAGTGGTAGCTGGAACCGAGCTACATGTTACTGGAAAGCTGGTGCATGCAAATGTCTACCAAGGAAGTGTACTCACATAGATGTGCTTGCATCTGTAAAACCACATGTTCTCCCAACTGCTTCCCTAAGTAACCATGTATTCCTCATAATCCCCTTCTCCATACGCAACAGCTGATAAGGTTGCCCACTCCCCCCATTTCCAACGCCTGTTTCAGTTTCACCGCTGAAGTCATTGAGACCTGCTCATGTATTGGGAATTGTCCAAGTAGCCATCACCGAGACTCTCCTCTAGTAGTGTGACTTCGAGCTGCTCTCTCCAGCCTTGCCCATTCTGTCTGAACATGCTTAGGTGCCAATTGCGTGCAGGTATGTATAGCTCTGTAAGACTAGGTCAGGTCAGAAATGTCCAAGTGTACATGAACCAAAGTGGACGTTTTTGTACCACAACTGTGCAGAGAGGATTGTGCCACCATCCAGAGCACATGGGAGTCACAGTTGAATTTGAAACCGAGTCCAGCTTGTCACCCAACCATATGACACAAGCATTCCTTGAAGCAGCCAGCCACAGTATTGGTTTCTCCCTCCCCATTGATGCCGCCGCGCATAGAGCAGGTGAGAAACAGCACACGCAGTAGCAGCAAACCCCATTGCGCGCGCACAGGGCAAAAAGAGCATAGCCAGAAACAGCAGAAATGCCTGGGCCACAGCCCTTGGGTCCACCTCATGTCTCCAGGCTGCTTCATGCATCTCAGGGAGTTGTGCCTTCCTTTCACATCGGTGACAGGCTCCCTCTGCCTTTGACCTGTTGCATGGGCTCCGTCACCTTGCATTTGTCCCCACCGCCACCGCTGTTGCTGCAGCCGGTGCCAGCACCGGCGCCATCCACACGATAAAAGATGCGTGAATGACATGCAGGCATCAGATGACAAATTCCATCCTTTTGAGCATCCGTCGACCATGCATGCACAAGCGATGCTCACAGGGCAACCCGGTGGGGTCACAACCCCTGATGCAAGGAAAGCTGCCCAGCAGCTGACCTCGCATCCAGTGCGCAGAAGATTTGAGACAGAGCATCAAGCACCCCTCTGTGTCAAAGAGAGCAAGCTCGAACATGAACGCTCTCCTCGTCTTGCAACAGCACCCGCCGCAGCGGATCTACAAGCGCCCACTTCTGTTTGTCCTTGAGTATGTGAAGTCTGGACATAGACAAGCAGTCCCACAAGAGACATCATCTTGCCGAGTGCAAGCGGACAGAGGGTCCACGCCAACGGTCTTTGAAGGATAGCAAAGCCAGAGGTAGCTTGCCACGACACGCCATGCGCTCGGGGCTACTTGGAACTCCCCATATCCACAAGGCTGCGCTCTGTCCGGGGCAAACTCCTGGTGAT
>SZWC01002930.1:76460-94335 GCA_023375785.1 Penium margaritaceum | reverse complement strand
TTTTTCAATAATAATATTTTTCAATGTTCTTCATTTTAATTTAAAAGAATTTTCAATATAACCATTTTAGTAAGCATACTTTTTTCAACACAGGAAGCTATGATGTAGAAGGGATATAGGACAAGAGATTGTAAGAGGTGAGTTTATTTGTGTTTATGTCCTCACTTGTGTGATCGAGAATAGTATTATTTTCATTATCTAAAATAAATAATGAAGGTTTTCAAAAGAAAATCATACTTCAGCAAGTTGACAAACTAATTCATTCCCCTTTATCATACATTTTTCATCGTTTTTCTTTGAGCTGATTTTGGCATGAAATCACTGGTTTGTATTCATCTTGCACAAAGTGCATGAGCATCTTTCGTGAAGGTGATTAGTTTGTTGTTTGCTACAAAACATTTTGCATGCACTGAAGATGTTGAGAGGAAGGGGTGTGGCGGAGAACCTAGTTAACAGGTCTCGGTAGTTGGTGCAAGTGTGGCTAGCACCATGAGATACTAATGAAATGAATCTTCAATAGTGAACAAGATGTGCAAAAGGATTGTGGCTAAGGAAGAAAGTTTCCTCTTTCACTTTTAGACCGGTAAAATAGAAGAACATTTCCCTTTTACATTCTTTAGGCAAAAACCTAAGGGCATGAATTGAAATTTACTATTTGGTTTNAAACAACGAAGAGCTCCTCCACATCTTCAACAAATTCACAATCCAAAATCAAGATAAACCTGATCTTTTGAACATGGATATCAACACACTAACATACCTTTTCACGTCATTAGCATATGAGTAACACACTTTTTATCCTTCACTCATCAAGTGTCAATGGTTCATAAATTATTTAAGGATATCATCCATGACCTTTTCAATCACATATTCCACATGAAACACTTACTAATGCATTATAATCTCTCTTTTTACATATTTTACTACTATATTCCATCATTTCTATTGCGAAAGGATAAATTGTATACATGAGATCGTCGTCACTTTTGTTGACAAGACATATCACTTTTTTATGCAATATAAACATTCCTCTCAACACCATTCATGTGTGATTTCTTTTTGTTTTACGATATTGATTTTGTATAGACTCCTAAACATCTAAGAACATGTTATTGATTTTCTATATAGTGCCCAAGCATTCTTAACTCTGAATCCACCTCGAACAAAAGGTGTGTGTTTTAGTGAAACGATACAAAAAAGATAGTTCTTTTTTCAATAGTGTGCAATTGTCACCCTCGTGATGAATGGATTTTACACCATTTACATGTCCTATATTGTGGACACTGCCTGAACAATTCAAATCAGCAAAAACATTGGTAGTAATTATGCAACTAGGATTTTTGGTGCATGTGTCACCCATGCAAAGCTTTTACCCACATTTGAAGTAAATCATGAGATAGATGTTGTGATCATGGTGTGTTTGATGCTTGGTTCAAACTCTCATTCTCCTTTCCGTGTCACATGCATCAAAAAACAAAACAATTGTCATTTTTTTGCTCATATTAATGTCACAATGTTTCCATCGGTGAATGCGTGGTGAGTGTGATCAGTGTTATCTACTTCATTCAACCTTTATGTACAAAAAAAGATCTTTGACGTATATATGATATACTGAATTCTCACAGGAATAACAAAATTGCACATGCATTGGTAACAAAACCAATTGATCATTTTTCAATATTGTCACGAATGCAATCGGCATACGCAACAAAGTGAATTACAATCAACACCTTTTTTGGTGATGTGTTCTACATCAACATATCTTGATATCACAACTTGTGCAAACGCAGATTTTCCAATCTATGCAAACAATGATGATGTGATTGCCATTTGAATTAAACCACAAATAACTCTAATTTTGTGAGGTCTGTATACATTCCATCATTATACTGAGTAAACCAGTCATCAAGCGGGTGCATCATGTGTGTCACCTTTGATATCATCTACCAAACATAAATTTTGAACTCAGTCACTGTTCTACGTTCGCATAGTAGTGTACATCATGAAGGCTATGTTCAAAAAACAATTGTTTTGCGTGTGTACAATCAACATGAAGTCATGTCGTAAATTTTCTCCACAAAGTCATTTTGCCCCAATAAGACCATAACATGTCCCAATCCTTGTGTTGTTTGAGATGATTTGGCAGTATTGGTGCTAGATTAATCCTTTACGCCCAATTTAATATTCAAATTAATGTATTTACAAAATGGTTGATATGTCTATCATTGCAGAAAATTGCTAGTCTTTGATATGTCTTTCATTTTTTCATCTCCTCTGAATTTAAAACTAAATAAAAACTCATTGTTGGTTTTTGACATACATAGCTTTCAACACGATAAGGGTAGAATCCGTCACCAAATTCATCAAACTCTTAGTAATCTTTGGGAACTCTCTTGGCTACAAGGCGTTTGTCAAAATTAAAGAGGATAAAACATGAAGCTACCCTCCATGGTTTGCAGCTTAGTCTACGTTTCCGATCTTTGTATGGTGCCTAAACTAGACTTGAGCCAAAAAACCCGTCCTCCACGTGTGGAAAACTCACTCGGTGTAGTACATGAGAGGATTTGGAGGGGAAGGAGATTTGAATATTTAAAGAATGTATATTTTGTAGATATAATCTTTAAAGTAAAGTCCAACATTGGATGTGCTACTCGAGCACACAAAGTAAGGTCGAAAATCAACTGTGTTTCCTACTATTCTACGTCAACAAGGGACATGTCTCCTCACATAAAATGAGGGAGGGAGGTTTCTCCTCTCCTCTTTATCTCTTGCTATCTATATTCTTGTGGAAGGCATCCCCTTTCTATGCCTCTTTGACACATAAAAGGGGTGTTGGGGTTTTGGGGAGCCTTCGCTGGCAAGCAAACCTTGAACTCTTATGTGAGGAAGTGGAAGACTGGAATCAAACATGTAATTCGAACGACTATCAAGTGTAAGTAATATATAGGGAAATAGCAACAAAACACAACTCACCTCAATGCTCACACACAACCTACCCCATGTGAGGGCGCGACACCTAGCTAGTATGTCAAGGCTATTGTTGTAAGGGTCTAAACAGACACTATACTCTCAAGTGAAATGGCTTCTAGGTTGTTAGTGCTGCCTCCTCTTTACGTTGCGAGCCACTGATAGACTTACTAAGTTGTCAGAGGACTTATTACCCTCCTACCTAAGTTGGCGGAGTGGTGCCAAGCTTGTTCGATCGACAAAAAGGAACTCCAACAGAGTCCTTTTAGACTTGATGAGCACTACACTCGCAAAGCTGACGCCAACCACCAACTCTGGGTTAAATGCCTAAACACAACTCCAAGATCAGAGATGAGCAAAGAAAAGAAAGGCAATCGTAACAAGGCTGCTCTCTAGTCTTGGGCGAAATCTAGCCACCTCTTCTAAGTAGTTAGGCCTTCAGGTAATCAAGGGCATCCACCAACCTAGGGTGGAAGAGGGGTTCCGGGCTCACATGGATCTTTAAGTGAGAGAGTGGCTGTAGAGTCTTTGTCTAAAGCAATGTCTGGCAAAGGACACCTAGTGTCACAAGTAGAATTCATAAAGTTGATGCTCAAGTTGTGATGGAGTTAATGGAGTGACTGAGTCTAACATGGTTTTATACTGCGATCTTGGCAAGTAAACCAGCTGGATTGTGCCTAGAGGAAGCTTCCTACTACAAGGTTGTGGCTTCCTCCTCAAGGAAGCTTCCTCAATGCTATTCACTTAGCCGTGGTCCCAGCTGTTGAGTTGTGCATGTTGCTGCTGACTCAAGCCCGTCCCCACTCTTGGCTCCGCATGTTGTTGCTGAGTTGTGCATGTAGTAGCTGATGAAACTGCAAATTTTTGAGTGTGGTATTTGATGCAATGTCAAGTTGTGCATGCACTGCCTCATGAAGAGTGGTCCTTGCTCCACATATGTGCTTGCATATGTTGATGCAAGCGGTTGCAATTGTTGCGTCAGGTGTAACCCCACCCTGACTTTTGAAGGTCGAGAAACCAGTAGTGCTTTCTTGCACTACAAAGCTGCTAACCAAGTTGGGCCAACAGGCATGCATAACCTTGTATTGCATGTATCAGACAAATCCATGCTCCTTTCCCCTTCTTGGAGCTGGATGCCAAAATTCAATCTTTCTTGTATAGTAGAAAACTCCTAGTCAAGCCGTACTTCGGCATCTACTAATGAATATCTGTAACTTTGCGTACAATCCTCCAATTGTTGATCCGACTGCACCATATTGAAGTTTTTGCTCAGCGCAGTTATTGCTCAATCTAACACTCCCCCTCGATAGGTGCGCTGATGAAGGCGGCCGACGCATTTCTTTAAGTGGAGAAATGAGTCATCAATGGAGGTTTTAGCTGCCCAAGAAAAAAGGTCTACTGTCTTAGGTGATTCCGGTTTGCTCTAGGTTTTTCTACAACAAGAACAAATTGGGCTAAATTTGGTTGGGAATCACCTTGGAAATGCTCAATCTCAGCTTTTGTGGGTTCTGGCGATGTCATTGTCTTGTTGGTGTTGATCAGGTGGAGCAGAAAAATCAAATTAGGTAAGTTCACATACTTCACCCTTCTCCCTGGTGAGGTTTCTTCATGATGAAGCAACTTCCCACAGCATAAACCATTGTGCATGCCATGAGCGCGCTTTGTAGTGGAGCGGAAAGCAATGGAGCTTCCACTAACGTCGCTTTTCTGAGGCGGGATTGCTGCTTGGGATTGTCTGCTTCGTCTGCCAACTTGCTACACCCATATGTAGCCAACGAGTATAAAAGCCCGTCGCCTGTCATTCTTTTGTGATGCTACAGCCTTCTACTCTTCTTGTTGCTTCACCCACCTACTTTNAAGTGGAGAAATGAGTCATCAATGGAGGTTTTAGCTGCCCAAGAAAAAAGGTCTACTGTCTTAGGTGATTCCGGTTTGCTCTAGGTTTTTCTACAACAAGAACAAATTGGGCTCAATTTGGTTCAGAATCACCTTGGAAATGCTCAATCTCAGCTTTTGTGGGTTCTGGCGATGTCATTCTCTTGTTGGTGTTGATCAGGTGGAGCAGAAAAATCAAATTAGGTAAGTTCACAGACTTCACCCTTCTCCCTGGTGAGGTTTCTTCATGATGAAGCAACTTCCCACAGCATAAACCATTGTGCATGCCATGAGCGCGCTTTGTAGTGGAGCGGAAAGCAATGGAGCTTCCACTAACGTCGCTTTTCTGAGGCGGGATTGCTGCTTGGGATTGTCTGCTTCGTCTGCCAACTTGCTACACCCATATGTAGCCAACGAGTATAAAAGCCCGTCGCCTGTCATTCTTTTGTGATGCTACAGCCTTCTACTCTTCTTGTTGCTTCACCCACCTACTTTGACGACTCTCCTTAACTACTTCCGCCACTTGCTTGATCCACCCTTCACTGCTTTCACACGATTTCACCATGGTTGGGGTAGAAATCGTGCCCCATGTCCATTCTTGGACAATATTTTAGAGCTAGATCTTCTTTTTTACACTCCATTGGTATCTTTGGCAGCTTGTTCACCATGTTTTGGTCCTCATGGCCGTAGCCGCCGGATCTTTGCTGACATTATGAACGTGGGTCAACCCTATTGAGGCTACTCGATTACGGCCCTTGTTGCTTCCGACCATTACTTGTTGCCTCTCGCCATGTTTTTCTTTCTTTTTCTCTTGCAGCCTGTCCACTACGTCAAGCCAAGGTATTTGTTTGCTTGATCTTCCAACCATGGCCACTACCATGTCAGACGCCATTTGCTGATGGCAATACGCCATTTCCATTTTTTCCCCGATGTCCAAAGAAAATGACTCGCTCGCTCGTTGACCGCCGGCTAGCCAACCTGCCGTCGCGGCAAGTGGCTTTACACAGGCCTATCGTCGTAGCGAGGCCTTGCCATGAATGAGCCCATTGCCGCAAACAGCTTCTGGCCCAGCTCGTCGTAACGAGCTGGGAAACGTCCATTGAGGACTTCACACCTCCCCCCTCGTTCGGCTGTCCCAAGAGCTAGGCCTTATTATTCTCGCTCCATTCAGCCTTCTTCTTTTTCTTCTTTTTTTCTTTTTTGTGGATGTTTTGGTTGCGTAGCAAGCACACAAAAGTACGTCTTGTAGCATCTACACTCCACACTTGCTGTTGAGCAACCGCGTCCTTCTGCAGCACAATTTTTCTTAAGTCTGCACTTCTCACCGTTGTCAGCAAAGTCGGAGATCGTTGCTTTACCGGCACTAGTGGTCAGCTATGCTTTGTAAAAGTGCTGCTCCAAGAAAACTGTTGCTTGTGCTAAAGTTGCTACTATTGTTACAACATCCGTTGCAGTTGCATTCACAAGTAGAGGATCAACCGTGGCGAGAAGTAAACTCGCCACCAAGAGGAGGAAACCCGAACAATGTTTTGGCTATTGCTCAAACAAAATCTGAATTTTAGCAGTTTGGTTTTTTAATCCACCAGGCAACCTGTGATAGACTCGAGTGTCTCCCTTTTTTATTTTGCTACCAATCCACTATTGCTACTCTTGCTACTAAACTAGCTGCTTTTGCTTCCACCATCCAGAAGGCACTGCAAACTAAGTTGGTGTTATAGCTCCGATGTGCATGACGCCTTGGCTGTGCCACGTAGTTCGTGATCATGAAGAGCTGCTCCAAGGTGGATCGTAGACCTTGGACTCCTCGCCTTAACTCCGACAACTACTTTGAATGCTGCACTTTTGCTTCAGCTCACATTGTGGGATTATTCTCTAATATGAACGTTGTATGTATTGTGTGACTTGCAAACGTAAGGAGCGTACTTGCCCCTCCACTAACGTTTGCCTTTAGGTGGAAATCCAAGGATGTGGGCGTCTGCTCTAGAGTTCTATCGTCTCTGTTGTGAATTTTGATTGGTTTCAAAATCGGGTGTTGAGTAGCTATGAGCAGATTGCTCATGTCGCCAATCTCCATGCATGTTGCCTTTGTCAACACGTGCTAGGTGCTTCCATTTGCCACGCTGGTAGCATTTTTTCAAGGAGCGTAACTGCCCCATTCATGCATGCTACAAGGCATGTGGTGGGATTATTGTGTCCACCTTACCCCATGGCTAGATTTTATCATGGAGCGCAACAACTCGAATACTGCATGCCACCTCACACTAGGTGGGCTTTCTCCATCCACATGTTGCCCTAACAGGATTGTTTCACAAAGTACAACTGCTCCATTTGTGCACATTGCATTGCGAGCTGCTTCAAGGCTTGACCAACACCTTTGCCCTTCCTCCCCCTTACTTCGAAATCTTGTTTGCTGTTGCTTTGACAAAGTAAGCTGCTGCATACACTTTCATAGCTCCTCCAAATATGGCTGATGCCGACGTGCTCCTCTTCACATGTGCTTAAGATTTTCAATCAATGCGGCTCCCTAAAGGAGGGTAGAGGTCTCCTTGAATGCAAAATGCATCCTAGCAAATGTTGTCGTGGTCAGNACAAAGTAAATTGCTGCATACACTTTCATAGCTCCTCCAAATATGGCTGATGCCGACGTGCTCCTCTTCACATGTGCTTAAGATTTTCAATCAATGCGGCTCCCTAAAGGAGGGTAGAGGTCTCCTTGAATGCAAAATGCATCCTAGCAAATGTTGTCGTGGTCAGGTCTTAGAATGCAAAGATTAATGTGCTCTCACTAAGGGGATCGTTGCCATTGCACATTTTTTCTTTGGCTTTCCCTTGACTTTGCATCCACACCTACTTGATGTGGCTGAGCAGCACCATGATGATGTGTGAGAATGTAGTGTCGCACACCTATGCTTTGGTTGCCAAACTACATCATGAAACGTAGCAACACTCATGCTTTGGCTGCACTTCCTGGTTTTAATGCTACAACCAAATAATGCTTTAGGATATCATTCCCTTTTTTCTCACATGCTCCCATTCCTTTTTCTTCTTCTTCTTCCTCCATTGTTGCCCACTCCGCGTCAGGGACCGGGATTTAAGGATGTGAGAAGCGCATGTCAGACCGCTCATTAGCATCTTTGCCTTGGTGTGCTTGTCACTACTGTGTCGATGGTGGTGGGCTACCTTGGATTATCACCATGATGCTTCCTCTTGTACCGATGCTCTGTCGATACAATTGTAGCTTGTGAGCTCAATTTTTCAGTTTCCACGTGCTTGTGGCACCATACACGAGTACCTATTGTTTCAGTGCTATTCTTACAATTCACCAGCTGGCTTTCACTGAACCGCCTACTACATATGCAATAAATTCTGTCACCGCGTTGCATTTATACAAGCTGATGAGGTGGTAGTTTTTCATGCAGTTTCAGGCTCATGTGAATCTCTTTTTGCTGTTGAAGACTTGTCCACCTTAGGATTCCTACTACACCATATACATTNGTGCTTGTGGCACCATACACGAGTACCTATTGTTTCAGTGCTATTCTTACAATTCACCAGCTGGCTTTCACTGAACCGCCTACTACATATGCAATAAATTCTGTCACCGCGTTGCATTTATACAAGCTGATGAGGTGGTAGTTTTTCATGCAGTTTCAGGCTCATGTGAATCTCTTTTTGCTGTTGAAGACTTGTCCACCTTAGGATTCCTACTACACCATATACATTTAGTTATTGGGTAAAGTTCTCTTGGATGGAGCATGAAAACTCCATCTTGAATGCAGTGCCCTTATGTGCTTCATTGGTCACCTTATGGACCTTAAGCAATGCATCCAAACTTTTGAACACTAGTGCTCACACTTCTCTCTCAAGTAGGTACTTTTGTTGCAACTACTACTTGTCGTTGCAAGGCTGATGATTATAGTCTGATTCCATAATGACCACGCTTGTGAACCGAGGGGCGCCCAGCGTGACGGTCACACGCCGAGCCCTTGGGATAAACCTCCCAACCCTCGACCCCTTGGTGTGTGGGCCAACCCTTGAGATGTCGCACGACCCTCTCCTGGTAGCAAGACCGCTGTTAGTGATCGAGGTTCCCGCCGTGCGACTCTCCCGGCGGCGTTTGCACCAAGGTGGGCTGCGGAAGACTTGTAGGATCGAATGGACGTGTGCAAGGAAATGCTTGGAACACAAGGAGAGATGGGAAAGAAATGAATCCTTTAGACTTGACAGATCAGTAGAAGGCAATGTACAGAGTCTCTGGGTAAGATTGGCATCCTAGATCAATCCTTAGGCTTCCTTATGTACCAGCCCCTATGGGGCAGCCGAAATCAACTCAGCGCTCCGAATCCCTTGATCAAGGCGCACTCATGCAAATAACACATGCATCATGTAGTATGCGCTAAGAGTTTTCCAACGCACTAAAGAACGCCTCAATTAGTGAAGAAACGGCTAAGTTATGGTCGTTTGAATACTCCACGCGTGACGGCCGCTAGCAGCACGGCTAGTGTGAGTCACGGCCGCCCGAAGCGCCTTTGCTTGCGAATGCAGCTCCAGCCGCCATCCCGAAGCGCACATGGACCCAAATGAACCTTGCCTCATTGGCCCAACGTCCATCCAGGGGCGCTTTGGCTGTAGTGGGCGAAAAAGTCGCTCCGCCGTGCGCGGGGTCGAACCGGTACGTCTCCTGTTTTCTGGAGGTGCGCCTCCCACCTTTGCACGGCCGTATCTTTCTCGTCCTTGCACCAAATGACCCGGTTCTTGGGTCGATTTCGCATGGTTTTTCATGTATAATGCAATGAAAGCAGCAAATCATGCATCTGATCATAGCATGATGACGTAATGACCGCCTCGACCGGCGGCTCCAATAACAACGCCACCCTCCATGAGCTCCTGCAAGACGGCTTCTTGCCTTGGTTCTTTGGCAAACTAGGTTGTTATTGATGGCTTCCCTACTTGCGACTCTTAAAGTAATTCATGGAATTATGTCAACCCTCGTTACATCATCACGTGTGTGTTCACAACGTACCGCTAATTGTTATCAGTTGTTTTCTGTGGCACTTGAAAGCCAGGTGGCACTGATACATGGTTTCACTGTTGCAATGCTGCCGTTGTGGATCCTTCAAGGAATTCACAAACATGTGCATGCTTCTTCCATGAGCAGAAGAAGGTGACTTTGTCTCTTGTAGACAAAATACTTTTGCATGCCTGGAGGAGAACTCTATTGTGGTAGTTGTGCACATTGCTGATGAAGCCTTATTCAGCTGCAAGGCCTCATTCCGTTTCTAAATTTGTGTCACCTGACCTTCTAGATGTGCTTCTTGGGCAGCTACCAGCTAACAGGTATGCACATTTGCTAGTTGGAAAATTGCTACTGCTTGTTAATATGTTTCCGTTCCTCTATGATGTCATGCATGAAAGTTTGCTCCCCAACTTTCTCATGATTTCTTGTATCAATTAGTTGTGGTACGAGTTTTAAACATAACACCATTGTTGCACCTTACCGTGCATGAACCACGTAAAACTGTATTATGCTTGACATTGGAGATCTTATCACTAGCATCTGCACTAGCTTCAAAACATCTTGTGATGAAATTGGCAACATGCAGGACTATTATAGTTGATGACGATGGTAGTTTTGCTACTTGAAGATGATGATGCTCATGCACCTGCTACTAGATCTGAGACAGTTGCTGTTGGAGTCGTGGATGGTGAGCTTCAAAACTTCTGCCCTCCTCTTTGCAAGGTAAGAGTGAAAGACACTTGTGTGTCAACTGCTGCCGCAAGGCTTCATTTCATAACACATTGTTTTGATGTGGCCTTGTCATAGCGCCTTCTTTCTTAATCACGTCACCTCTTCAGTTCATGCTTCCTCTACCCTGGGACCACATTCTTGGTCCATGCACAAGCTTGGCGCTGAGACGTCATTGAACTATTAAGAGACGATGTGTGGGGTCTCCAGTTTAAGGTCGCTCAAAGCATCCTGAATAACTTCATGTGTGCAGGGTTGCCACGCCACGCGCTCACTCTACCACTTTTTGAGTGATGATAGTCGTAATCATCCTTTGAAGCTTGAGCTATAACTGGTGCATCTTGCTGGCATCTTATTACTCAAATTTCTTATTGAGCATGTCGAGACGTCCTTGAAATCTGATACCATGTTGGGGTTTCTGACGTCAGCGCATGCTCTGATGCAAGAAGGGGGTCTTGTTGTTGTCTAGGATCATTATGCCAAGCAAGAAAACCCTAGGTGCCAATATGGAGAAGTGGAAGATTGGAATTGAACAAGTAATTGAAATACTCTAAAGTATAACTATAGTATAGGGAAACAACGACACTTTAGCCTGATTCCCTGACACAATCAGCTGCACCGGAGTGCGCAACAACTTGTTAGGCCGTCAAGGCTGTCGNATGCACAAGCTTGGCGCTGAGACGTCATTGAACTATTAAGAGACGATGTGTGGGGTCTCCAGTTTAAGGTCGCTCAAAGCATCCTGAATAACTTCATGTGTGCAGGGTTGCCACGCCACGCGCTCACTCTACCACTTTTTGAGTGATGATAGTCGTAATCATCCTTTGAAGCTTGAGCTATAACTGGTGCATCTTGCTGGCATCTTATTACTCAAATTTCATATTGAGCATGTCGAGACGTCCTTGAAATCTGATACCATGTTGGGGTTTCTGACGTCACCGCATGCTCTGATGCAAGAAGGGGGTCTTGTTGTTGTCTAGGATCATTATGCCAAGCAAGAAAACCCTAGACTCCAATATGGAGAAGTGGAAGATTGGAATTGAACAAGTAATTGAAATACTCTAAAGTATAACTATAGTATAGGGAAACAACGACACTTTAGCCTGATTCCCTGACACAATCAGCTGCACCGGAGTGCGCAACAACTTGTTAGGCCGTCAAGGCTGTCGTTGTAATAATGTAAGTACAATCATTGTACATCTAGGTGTAATGGCCTTCAAGTTGTCAGGGTAACCTCCTCTCCACAATGGCAGCCACGACGAGACTTAATGGGTTGTTAGAGGACTTCTGACCATCCTAGCCAAGAAGGCAAAGTGATGTTGGGCTTACAGGGTCCACAGAGGGGAACACCAAAAAAAATCCGTCTAGACTTGATTAGCACTACACAAGCAGAGCTTACGCCAGACACTAACTCTAGGCTCAACGCATAGACACAGCTCTATGCTCAGAGATTAGCAACATCAAGAGAGGCAGCCATAGCAAGGACGCTTTCCAATCTTGAGTGAAATCTGGCCAATGTTTCAAGGTATTCAGGCCTTCAGGTAGTCAGGGGCGTCCACTAACCTTGGCTTGCAAAAGGCTACCAGGCTAGCATGGGTCTTCAAGTGAGAGAGCGAACATAAGAACTTTGTCTGAGACATTTTCGTGCAAAGAAGGACTGCAATTGCAACTGGTGGAGTTGATAAATAAGTTGTGTTTGAGTAACTACAAAGACTGAGTCTAGTATGCTTTAACACTCGGATCTTGGCAAGTTGACCTTTAACTTTGTATTCGATGGAAACTTCCTACTTCAAGGTAATGACTTTCTCCTCAAGTAATCTTCCCAATTCAAGTCATGTATCTTCCTCCTCAAAGAAGCTTTCTAAATGCTCGCAACATGGTCGTGGTCATGGCTTATGAATCGTGCATGTTACCGCTGACGTAGTGCGGTCCCCACTTTTGGCTTCGCCTGTAGCTACTATGTCATGCATGTAGTAGTCGATGCATTTGCTAAGATGTGCATGTGGTAGTTGATGGAATGTTGGGTCGTGCATGCACCACTTGATGTGGAGGTGTCCCTACTTGAAAGATATGCTTGCATATGTTAATACAATCGGTTGTAGCAATCCAGAAAGGTGTAGCCCCACCCTGATAGGTCTAGTTGAAGTACGCAACATTGCTCGCTTGCAGTACGCAACTATGGNGTAGTCGATGCATTTGCTAAGATGTGCATGTGGTAGTTGATGGAATGTTGGGTCGTGCATGCACCACTTGATGTGGAGGTGTCCCTACTTGAAAGATATGCTTGCATATGTTGATACAATCGGTTGTAGCAATCCAGAAAGGTGTAGCCCCACCCTGATAGGTCTAGTTGAAGTACGCAACATTGCTCGCTTGCAGTACGCAACTATGGACCAAGCTAGGACAACAAGCATGCACAACCTAATTGTGCATGTAACACACAAATGCAGGCTCCTTTTCCCCCCTTACAGATGGATGCCAGAATTCAATATGGCGTATAAAGCAGAAAACTCCCGTTCAAGTTGCACATAGGCATTTACAAATACGAATTCGTAACTTTATGTAAAATTCTCTAATTGTTGATGTGAGTAAACCATGTCAAGGAAGTGGNTAACACACAAATGCAGGCTCCTTTTCCCCCCTTACAGATGGATGCCAGAATTCAATATGGCGTATAAAGTAGAAAACTCCCGTTCAAGTTGCACATAGGCATTTACAAATACGAATTCGTAACTTTATGTAAAATTCTCTAATTGTTTATGTGAGTAAACCATGTCAAGGAAGTGGAGGAAATCTCCTCTCACTTATTTCTCACTCTAAGAAGGTGGTGGAGTAAGTGGAGGAAATCTCCTCTCACTTCCCCTTTAGTGTTGTGGACACCATGGACAAGTGGGAGGTGTGGAAGAGATGCAATACTTATTGCTCCCTTGTTTCCATTTGTGCCATGAAAAAGGGGAATATTAAGAGTCCCATCCCTATCTTCCCCTTTTTGTACCATCGGCGGTATAGGCGGGGAGGAAAGGTACTTCAATCCCTCTCTTCCTCATAAGTACTCTTAGTGTTATGGAGAAGTGGGAGGAGAAAGATTCCCTCATCCTTTTCTTCTTTACTATTGTTAGCGTAATGAGGGTTGGAAAGGGTATCTTCTTCCTCCCCCCCCCTTTGATGGTGTTGGTGCGACCAAGATGGCGAGATTCAGGGAGCTTTTCCTTCTCCCCTTTGATGCCATGAGCATAATGGACATATAGGGAGAGAATCTCCCATCCGTCTTCTCTTGTGCCATGTGCTTAAGCCACATTTGGGCAAGGAGACTGATGGATGTCCCCTCTCATCCACCATGGAAAGTCAACCCACTTGAGACGTGGGGAGGGGGGGTCACCCCTTGTCTTTCCCTTGTGAGGGCGGGGGAAGGGGGGTTCATCCCCTTTCCTCTTTCACAAGCCTTTCTACTAAAGAATAGAGGAAGAGGGGGAAGCCTCTCGTCCTCCTCCTCCTTGCGATCCTGAATGCCATGGACAAGGGGTCGAGAAGGGGCTCATTCCTCTTTTCTCCCTCCACATCATCGGCCCAATGAAAGGTTGAGGGAGGCTCTTTTGTATCAGCCCATTGATGTTAGAGTTTGAGGTAGCTTTTTTTTCTTGGTGATGATTTTTGTAAACATCATTGAATTGATGTCTCCATCTGTAGTGAGCTCATGGCTTGTTCTTCCTTGAAGGCAGCTTGGGCTGGGTGATAAGGATGAAGTTGTTTTTATGTGTCAATATTTGTTTATTTTCATTAGTCAATCAATAGGTACTGATCCTTTTGATGAGAATCAAACAACAAGATACACCTTCAAAACTTTGTTTGGAAACGTTACGGCTTAAATTCTTATGTAGATTTACTAGATTTTTTTGACTAAGTGAGGAACCCAAAGTTCCTTAAATTTATCATCAAATGAAGAAGGGCACATAATTGATTGAACCATTTTGGAAGAGCTAAACTACACCACAAACAAGCGTATTCGTCATAGGTCACTTTCCATACATGCATCCTAATCCTTATTGTTCCACATGGTAAGGCNTGAGAATCAAACAACAAGATACACCTTCAAAACTTTGTTTGGAAACGTTACGGCTTAAATTCTTATGTAGATTTACTAGATTTTTTTGACTAAGTGAGGAACCCAAAGTTCCTTAAATTTATCATCAAATGAAGAAGGGCACATAATTGATTGAACCATTTTGGAAGAGCTAAACTACACCACAAACAAGCGTATTTGTCGTAGGTCACTTTCCATACATGCATCCTAATCCTTATTGTTCCACATGGTAAGGCCACATGGAATCACGACTATACTACCTTCACAGAGTGGAGGAAGATTTACATAGTTAATCTGCCATTGTGGCTTTCCTCTTTTCCTCAAACTTAGCCTCTGACCAAATCAGGGCTAGATCTAGACTAGAGCATTGATGGAGATTTTTTTTGGACCCCGAATCTTTGAGACATTGGTCTTGTCTCATCAAAATTTAAGAACTATAAACAAGAATTGTTGTAATCCTTAAAGTCGCATACGTTATAGTGACCATATGTCCACATAACTCTCTATGGATGTACCATGCTCATGGACAACACAGATTCAATGCTACATCCTTCTTAAGATGTATAAGAGTGCTCTACCTTTAAATTTATTAGAAACACAATATTGAAAAGAATCAAGGAGATCAACATGTAGACATTAAATGGAATGTGGAGTGAATGTGTATACGTTGTTATAAAATTGAGAATAATCATAAAACTCCTTGGTTATGGGTTTATGTATGATGAGGAAATATTTTGGAAGGTTTCTAAATCAATGTTTAAAACACCTCATTCATCAGATTCAAACTTGATCTCAGGAGAACCTTCAAAGCTAAAGTGCTAAATCGATGCACGTAATTAATGGTAAGATTCTAACAAGGTTTACTTGTATGATACGGGTTGTTGTATTTTATTGAAAAACATGAAATGTGCGGTATATATATTTCAAAAAATGGATTATCCAAGTATAATCTCAATATCTTTTGAATCCCACATCTTGCCAAGGCAAGGTCACATGATCGTTTTATCTAAGTTTCTTCTGATCTATATCATTGATCCACCATGAGTGAGATCAAGATAACAATGTATTTTGTTTAAATGTTTTATATATAGCTTCTTCAGTTTTCAAGCAATTCATTTGGACTTCTTATATTCTGCTTGTGCAAAAATTCCCAATTATTTTTTGTTTCATTTTGGCACTGTTAAAAGCATAAGTTGTTTGTTATCTTTCAGAAATGTTGTTGGTTTTGGAATGTGTCATCATCCTTGTATTGTTGTTTTTGTTTCTTTGGGCATCACACATTATTATTCAATGTTGAATTCTTATAATATTGAAACCCTTACCGATGAATATTTTTGGAATACTACCCCGAGCTAATTTGCATCTTGTTTTGCATTTTTTTCATGTTGTATTGGTTCAATGATTTCATTTTGGTCATGGATCATCGAACTTGGATACATTTTATTTATTTTNTGTTGAATTCTTATAATATTGAAACCCTTACCGATGAATATTTTTGGAATACTACGCGGAGCTAATTTGCATCTTGTTTTGCATTTTTTTCATGTTGTATTGGTTCAATGATTTCATTTTGGTCATGGATCATCGAACTTGGATACATTTTATTTATTTTAGTTTTTTTCATTCAATCATTTCTCAACTTGCAAGGGTGTCCTGAAAATTTTGCATTCATTTCTTCCTTCGTTGTTAGCTATGGTCGCTGGCAAACTAGATTTCATAACGACATTTACAAGTATTTTGTTTGAAAATGTGGCCCTGAAATTGTCGAGGACGATGAGCTAGATGGAATCCCATTAGCAGGTTTTGGCTGTCAATTTATCGTTGTACCCGGTGCCGCGCAGTCTACGACGATTGCCATGCGCTGTGATGATTCCAGGGTACGGCGTTCCAGTGTACGGCGCAGCAGCATACGGCGCTGAATCCGCAGCCCACGCAATCACTAAATAGTCGCGTGATGTCAGAAACGCGAGGGCACAACTCGCGTTCGATCGCCTGTGCCTTTTACGCTGAAGGCTTGATCACATGAAATTGTATTCTCGTCAATGGAAAATTGTTAGAGCTTGCTTCTATGAAAGTTGCTGTCGTGTATATTGATTGGTTTTAAATAAAGGTTAGAGTGGACTGCAGTGTTATTGAAGTTTATCACAAAATGGTGGAAAATAAGAATTTTGGGGTTAGATATAGGGTTTTCCCGTCAAAATGCGAAATTTGTTCTTATGTAAATTGTTTCCTTTGGGGGGTGGATTGCTTGAATGTGTAGTTCGTGTACCGATGTTTGCACTGGGGAGGAACGTTTGTGCTGATTCCACAAGTACTTGTTGCCCTCTACCCATGATTTTGCAGCGAAGTCCTCATCCGCGTCGGGGTGCCGCCACCAAAAGTAGAAAAGCGTCTTCTAACTATGGCCACTTAATCCGCGTCACTTGTCACAATTGACTCACGGCCAAGTCCTCCGAGACGTGGATTACATCTTTTTCTAGAGAAATCAAACTCCACAAACCCGGAAAGCAATAGAATAAAAAACAAGGCGAGTTGAGCTTGCCAACCAGACAGTTCGTAATAGATTTCTCGCCACAAAGAACACCCTCTACGAACTGAAGAAAAGAACTATGAACTACAGTCCAACGGTGAGAAAGCATTGGAATGAGCCGCGCCAGGCGACCTTACAACTGTGTTCCACAATAACTTTTCACAAAACAACTAAACAAAAGCAATTTAGCGAAATACATATCTTAATCTGGAGCAACCATATTAAAAAACAAGCACCAAGATGTATTGCTATAAGAGAAAAAGATACATATAATCCTTGAGTTTGTATACCTATTGTGTGCATTGTTTTCTAACCAAGGTATCTTTGATTGTAACTAAAAAAACAATAATAGTAATAATTTCTTTCATATCAACTTGTTTTGAATAATTTAATCATCATTCAGGGTGAAAAAAATCATTATACATATCGAAATACAAAATCAGGATGTAATTCATGAAATCGGTTGAAATGCAATAAAACAAATAGAATTGCGGAAAGGTTGAAATCAAGATTATGAAATTCAAAATTTAGAAGATGGGGAGTGAAAACAATTGAGAAAAAGATAGTTTTCTATATATATCCAAATCTATCTCTATATCTACATCAATATCTATATCTATATATATCTATATCAATATCTATATCTATATCTATATCTATATCTATATCTATATCT